>JAJEKB010012513.1:0-10931 GCA_022393335.1 Macrotrachela quadricornifera | reverse complement strand
TAAATGCTTTTACGAAGAATGATAAACCCTTTTTAGCAAAAAGTACAAGAATAAACTCTCCCACGAAGAATGATGAACCCTTTGCAACGAAAAAGTACAAGAGTGAACGCTTTCATGAAGAATGATAAACCTTTTCCATTGGAAAAGGTATAAAATACAATTCTTCTCGTACAGTGACAAACCCTTTTAATTAAGACGTAGATTTATCAACCTTTATAGGCAGAGTAATAAACGTATTGAGAGATAACGTACAAGAATCTACCCTTGTCCATTGAATGGTACGCTGCGTAACCGAGACGTAGAATGTTCTATCATGACAAGTAGAAAAATATACCTGTTCAGATAGAAGGTAGGATGATAAATGCAAAAGAGAATAATAAAATACCCATACTCGAGAGGCGTACAATAATCTATCGATTTTGATTGAACAAAATACTCTCATATTGGTATCATGGAATAATGAACCCTAATGTCACTTTTATAAACCCCTTTAATTTTGATAAACTTTCAGTTTTATAAACGATTTGAATATTAAACCTTTAAAGGGTAGCTAACACATATATATACCCTTGAAGGGTTCATTGACAGATTTCTTAAGGGCAAGGGTTGATTATCATGCGGATTTTTTTTTCAGTGTACGGGTGCACCATCACTATGTAATATAAGAGTAATATTCCGATGATTTTTATTAGATGGGAGTTGACGATAAATGTTGCCTAAAAAATAAAATACAATACACAGTTTTAAATTTCATTATCATACTGGTGATATGATCTGAAGGACATAGACCTGCAGCTTTTTTTGGATATTCATTGATAAGATTAATATGGCGCTCAGCAACTCGTTTGATTTCACGTTGAACATTCAAAATAGCTAACTCAGCAACTCGAGAATAGGATCGATATTTTCCATTAGAATTACATGTGTTCGAACATTTTGACTGATCAGATTTCATTAAAACTTCACCACATTCGACACAACGAATAGATACCTGTGAAATTTAATAAAAACATTAGTAAAAATGATTTTTGTAAAATAATACTTGTGGACGGTCATTATTATCTGTTAACTTGAATAACATGAAGACAGTTTTTGGAAGACGACAATCAGAAGGAAAAAAAAACACGAAGTTCTCGGAGTAATATTTGTAATCGATTTTTATTGAGATTTAGCAAATGTGTTAATCGGATTAAATGCACACAAGCATCATAAATAGATATTGGACTTCCATCATATAGTGGAGTTGATTTGTTCCGATCTTCGTTATTTATTTGATTAGTAAAATATTCGATATCTATATCTTCATCAGTACTGTATTGATTGTCATAATTCTCATTAAAATCATGTTGAGGATCTTCAAAATCAGATTCTACATCTATTTCTTTTTCTGATGAAACATAATGTGAAGATAAATGTTGATTCAAATAATTATTGAGCACCGGTTCTTCATTCTGATGTAAACTTATTTCTTCTTCACTGGAATTTGTTTCTTCAAAGACATCCGTCTATCATAAATCACAACAATATAAAATTAAAAATAATTATACGTTACGTACGGTTTGAAAAACCTTCTGAATATTGTTTCTTTGTTTACGCGAACGCCATTCTCGTTTGATATTTGAGTGTAAACGTCGCTTCGGTGCTCTATCACTCATCTGAAATAGAAACGAAATATGAGGAACTTTCATATATTACTAAAATTCCAAATGACAACCATAATTTTCTAGAGCTCTGTAAGTTAACATTGTTTGTCTTATTTTACTTTTTAGCTAAACACCTTTTATGCATAGCATGATAACTAACATAAATTTTCTGTTTTTTATTCCGCATTTCGCCTTTGTGACGTTTATTTCGAGAAAACCAATCATAGTATCAATTTTCTTATTGGGCCTTATTTACTAACCATTTTCATCCAGTAGTCGAGAGTTATCGACATCTGCAGAATTAATAACTAAAACAGAAAAAACAAGTACGATCTCTATAATGCACTCACTTGATACTTGCTTAATCAAGAAACATAAGTGCTTGAACAAGAACTCAAGCACATGAATAAGAATAATAAGTGATGGATCAAGAATTGCAAGCGCTTTAATTTATTTGTGGTCTCAAGTCTTGACTCAAGATGTGTCCATAGCGCATGACATTCTGGCTCAAGAAATTCAAGAATGACATGCGCTTGTTGAAAAAAGTTCGACTAGGGGTGATTGAAAAATAGAACGAATTGTTTCAAATTAATATATCTAAACTCTTCTCTACATGTCATTGTCTCGATCCGTAGCCTTCTTCTCAAGGTTCAGAAGATGATTTTTGACTGTGTTTATTTCTATGCATATCAAAAGAAAAAAAAAAACAAGTTGTTTTTTTATTATGATTGTGAAATGTAAAAAAGAAAAATTGATCGAAGAAAATATTAAAAATGAAGAATTATGAATAGTTGTTGGTAGAGTATGTTTAACACTCATTCATCAAATAATGTCATGATTTATTGAAATTCTTAATTCAAGGATTTTAATATTAATAAATGGAGAAAGAAAAACAGTAAATCTTTTGACAGAAAGATAGATTGCTCAAGACTTTTATATTCTAGCTGCTCGTTTCTTTAAACGCATTTCAGAATCAGAAGCTACTCATCTGTCTTTTGATATTATTTCTTATTTTGGATATTTAAATTAAAAGTATGATTACGACAAAGAATTTAAATTGGCTTCTCTTGATGCCAACTTTATTAAAATTTGTCGCTGAATGCGTTCGATTGTACAAAACTGAAGATTCATCGAATGTGCAAATGTATGATTGTATTTACTACACAAATGTGAAAATAGGAAGTGATGAGATAACACCATATTGTATACGAACAGAGAAAGATATATTATTGAATCGGTCCTTTCAAGTACAAGGCTGTGGAAGTTCTGGAAAAATATGGGATTTCAAAACACTGAGACAAATGAATGTATCTCAGAATGAAGTATTGGGATGGAATTCAAGTATTGAAATAGGCGACCAATATGCTGCTTACTTGACAAAAAGGTTTATCTTTTGCGCACAAAAGAATATGCTTAAATCAATAATAGCTGCCGCCTTCGGTTTATCTTTAGACTCCGATTAAAACCAAGGTTCTATGTTCGATGACTGCTGAAAACCACGATAATTAGATTTTCCCTGCATTAAAATATGTCAGATTCTTAAGTTGTAAAAATATATCAAAACATTTGTCTTTCTAGAGGAAGCTTACTCAAATTTCGCCAGTAAGACTTTTGCCTACGGAACATTTCCCGATTGTGAAAGTCCTTCAGCGAAGCTCGGTAATCCCAAGATGGAAGCGATGAATGCTAGTGCCATGAGAATTTTTTTTTTAAGAAACACATTTCTAACTGTCAGTCGTATGTGTTCGAATAATTTTTACACGACTGCTGTATGGCGTTTTAGCTTGACTCACTTATTAAAAATGATCTTTTTAGTAAAACTATGAATATCCTAATTGAAGCTTATTATTTAGAATAGTTTATGCTCGAATCTCATCCATTTCAACTTAGAATAATATTCCAAATATATGGTTTGATTCAACTAAATCTGTCCTATAAAATTTACTATCTCATCAAATCATGGAATCTATCTTAAGGATCACACTGAATTTTCCACATGTTTTAGTAGAACTTCAACTTTTCCCAAGTTGATGATTCTGGAAGCAGTGTTCCGTGAATTTCCAGTGAAAAACCTTCAGAAAATCGACCGTTTCCGGCCGGAAAATACCAGGAATTTGACCCAAGAATCCGGTGATCGTAGTCGGCTGCTGGTTTTGACAAGGTTACTGCCGGATCCAGCCCATACTTCTCGACCTGGGTTTCTAATGCTCCTGTCATGAGGAAGAATGATGATTTACTTTATTCTGTATTCTTACTATAATCAGTACTTTTTATGAAAAATTGACGCAGTATAAGAAGCATAAGATTACTTTATTTCAGTAGTACTTCGGATAGGCGCTTTTCAGACGAGCTAAAGCTGAAGTATGGGGGTTTTATTTTTATGTGCATTTGAAAAGAACTGCTACACATATTTAAAAAGCCCATCTTTATTTTTAGTCCTCTTTTAAAGTCAGTTTCTGCTTTTTTTAAAACTACTTCATCGATGGAAACTGATGAAAATTGAAACTAAATTTGAATTCTTCTTTTTCATAGAAATGAACAATTGGGTGATCAAAATATATGTAATTGTTCATTAAATACATTTGGCAAATTTTGTGAATATAAATTCATGACAATGGATATATTTGAAGATACAATTGAATTTCAATTTCAACTGAAAGAATTATATCAGGAGGGAAGTCAATTATGGGGTAATATGACATGTTACACAACATTAACCACTTGTTATTCTGGACTAAGATGTTTATCATGGCATAACATTTGTGATGGTAGGTGTTGTTTTCTGTTTTTGCATTAAGTAACACTTGTCTAAAATATAAAAGAACAATTTCCTTGTGAATATGATAGATTAATTGAACAACTACCTTTTATAGGTTTACAACAGTGTATGGACGGTGTTGATGAAGATCAATGTGAAGAACTTGAATATAACGAGTGTGAAGAAAATGAATATCGCTGTAATGATGGATCATGTATTTCTGAACAATATTGGCTTGATAGTGAATATGATTGTCCAGACAGGTCAGATGAACAGTACTCATATAGGGATGAGATAGAAGGTACTTGCCATAGTTCAACTCCGCAATTTAATTGCGACGAAACAAAGATGCCTATTGAGTATCTTGCTTGTGGTGATGGTAATTTCGTTATCAATGCAATCGCGTCAGCAGGTGGTTGTTACAACTATAGATTTACAATGTATAACTGTGAACCGTACATGTGGACACTGGAAAATGGCCATTGTATTCAGTATGGATGGTTAGAAAAAAATTTCACAAATATGAGTGAATCAGAAAAATGCGTGTTTTATCTGAAATGTAGACTGACTCGTGGAAAAAATATTGGATGTGCTTATGCTATTCATAATTTTCAATCCCTTTGCCATAATAAACGAATTTATTACCCATCTGGTCCTATCTTCGCACCTTATATCCAAACAGTATATCATCTGAATGAATCAAGTTCCTCGCTAGTACCACAAATAATCTTCAATGGTAGTATTAAATGCTTAGGTCATCGAATTCAAAGTAGAGAAAACGAAAAACCTTTGAGTTGGAAAAGTTTTGTACATGCTTATCCATCCGACAGTCTTTTTTGTAATCGTTCCGGAATAATGATTTCTTCTGATGAACAATATCATAAATATTGTTGGAATGGCACAAAGAAATCGTTTCTATGCCGGAGAACTTATCAGTGTATATCAAGATACCGACTTCGCAATGGTATAAAGGATTGTTTTAATAATTTTTTAATAGGAGAAGACGAAAAAGATGATGTACAATGTGAAATGAAACAAAAACATCGTTTTAAATGTTTGGGTCATGAAAAGATGTGTTTATCAACGAATAAAATGGGAGATAATTTGGACGATTGTGCAGATGGAAGTGATGAATATATAGAAGGAGTAAAGTGGAATTTATATTATTATAAATGCACAACGCCTAATTCTATTGAATGTAAAACACTCAAAGCCTACATCCAATTTCCTTCAACCATATTAACATTAAAGAGTAATGAAATTCTTTTGTTTCGTCAATATTGTGATACTATATGGTATCTATCAATGGGTTTTGATGAATCGCTGTGTGGAGAATGGAAATGTCCAAAGGATCAATATCAGTGCTTTACTAATCATTGCATTCCATTAGAATATGTCATTAAACAGGGAGAATTCATATGGGATTGTCCTGATGCTTCGGATGAAATTGGACTGTTTAAAATCAAACAACTATCAGAACACAATGAAAGACTCTTTCCTAAGGGTATACACTCGATAACAAATCCAAGAAATCCATCGATCCGATATTTTGAGCCAAGACTTTTTCCTACAATTTGTAATAATACTGAAGAGTATGGTTGTATATTGGCTAATGTTAATGAACCACTAAATTTTACCATAAATCGACCTTGTATTATGTTGACACAAATAGGTGATGGTATTATAGATTGTTACGGAGGATTAGATGAACGAAATCTGTTGACTTGTGGAAATAATACTGGACATCAGCGTGGCTTTGATTTTCATTGTAATAATCAAGAGTGTATTCCATTCAACCGGCAATGTCAACAACGCTGTTCAAATAATGAAGATTCTCTATTATGTAATAAAATTCTGACTCTACCTGAACTGTTTTGCAGAGATCCTTCAGGATGGCTATTTTGTGATGGTCGTACTGACAAGTATTGCCAGTATGACCAAGACGAATATTATTGTGACCATACGCCATTAGGTAAGTGTTTCCACTCAATAACGTTTTTATTTTATTTTATTTTCTTTATAACAAATGGTAGGTAATGAACCAAATAAAAAATATCCGTATCGATTTCATACATGGATTAGAACAATACCATTGATATATTTGTCTGTTTATTCTGAATCTTCAAATATGTCTTCATTTGATTTTGTTCAACAACATCAACATGAAACAGTCGATAACGATTTAGACGCTATTCAGAATGAAGAAAATAGTGGTAAAGAAGGATGGATATGTGGTAGAGGAGTGGCTATCATAAGAACCCAAAATGATGCAATTCAATGTTTCTGCCCTCCAAGTTTATATGGTGAATATTGTCAATATTTCAGTGATCGTATTACTATCATAACAAGTCTAGAAAACATTCCATTAAAGTTATCAGAACAACCGTTGAATACAATCAAAATCTTAGCATTGTTATTATGTGATGATGAAATAATTGATCATTATGTCTTTCATCAATTATTTGTATTTTCCAATAATTTAAATAAAAAATTTCGTTTCAATCTTATTTATTCAAGACCAAAATTGTCATCGAAATCTTGTACAGTCCGATTTGAAGCATACTATTGTCGCTCTGACTCATCGATTAAATTTATTGCCGTATGGGAATATTTTATTCATTTTCCATTTTTACCATCGTATCGTTTAGCACAAATATTAAATTTCGAAACACAACAAGAATTTATTGCAAAAAATCATATTTGTCATTTAAACAATCCATGTCGAAATAACGGCACATGTCATCCGATAATGAATAAAATCAATAATACGTTTTCATATTACTGTTATTGTACCACAATTTCATTTGGAAAACAATGTCAACATCTTTCATCATTATCACCATCAACTAATTGTTTCACACATGCTTTACGCAAATCATTGTCATCATCAAAATCTGTATGTCTCTGTCCAAATCATCTTTATGGACCCACATGCCATTTAAATCATACGTGTACATTCAAAAATCCATGTGATGTAAATCGAGGAAAGTGTTATATTAATCCAGATAATATTACTCATGATTATATTTGTGTTTGTGATAAAAAATATTTTGGTGATCATTGTGAATTTAATTCTGCAGTTGTCAAAATCAATTTTACTGATTTTTCATTTGTTCAATCTCCATTGAATTATATCATGTCATCAATCATTCAACTTTGTGATCTTCATAATCAAACACTCGATTTGATAGTACATCAAAAACATGTTTATCAAGGTTTACCTCCGTTAAATATAGAACTCTATCACAATTACTTTTTTTTGCCAATTTTGGGTATTATGAAGTTATATCATAAACAACACATATCCAATGACTATATTGCTAACTTAGAACAACCGGAATATTTTATTCTCTATATTATTCCATCTAATATATCACAAATGACTATTACATCAGTTATAAATCGAACAAATTATTGTCCTCATACAGCAATTATATTTCAGAAAAAGATTTATGATAATCAATATTTGTCGGAAGGTTAGTTAACTAGAAGCTTTTATTAGAACTATTGTTATTTTATATGCTTTAGTTTTGCAATTAAATGATACAAATTCCAATGATCTATTCAACAGTTCAGTACGAATTTTTCAATACCATTTGTTATGCAATTCACCAAACTCTCTTCTATGTTTTCATGATGATAATTATTTCTGTTTGTGTGACTTATATGGTCATGCTGAATGTTCACGTTATAACAACAAATTGGATGAATGTAATGGACGATGTCTTGCCAAGGGTCAATGTATCCATGGAGATTTAGAAGATCGTACGGATTTTGTATGCTTATGTCCTCATTGTTATCATGGAAGTGTATGTCAACATAACATTCAATTATTCAGTTTTACATTAGAAACCTTGTTAACTAAAGATCTGTATTCAATATCTCTTGTTAAACAACGAGCATTTATTAGGTTAGTTATTTGTTGGATCAGTAATAGTATTTATAAGCATTTTTAATAATGAAACATATTAATTATATCTTTCTTAGTGTATTGCTAATTATACCAGTCATTTTTCTTCTGATCGGTATTGTCAGTAATATATGCTGTTATGTCACATTCAATAAAAAACAGCCATTACTTGTTGGCATTGGTCACTATTTGCGTACAGCCAGTATTACCAACTTGTTGGCTTTGATTGTCCTATTACTAAAGTTAACTCATGTGATTTTTAGCACAAAAGGCTATATTACACATCATTTGTTGAATATTATCCTATGTAAGATACTGTCGTATCTTCTAACATGTATAACTCGTATATGTTACTGGTTAACTTGTATGGTTGCCATTGAACGTCTTTATGTCACATGGAATTTGAAAGGTACTTGGCTAAAGAGCCCACGTACTGTTCAATGGATCCAATTAATCATCATCGTCGGTGTGCTTGTTTGTAATGTTCATGAACTCATCTATTATAAATCAATCGAAGATCCCAAGTATTTAAACATCAACAATGGCTCATGGTGTGTTACATCGTTTCCATCTGGTATCATTCAGTACAATCAAGTGAATGTTACTCTGAATTATATCTTGCCACTCTTGATCAATTTCATTTCGATGGTCCTATTAACAATTTTACTTGCACAAAAACGAGCTGCGACTAAACAAAATCATTCTTCAGATTCATTAGTAAACCATAAATCCAGATTTCGCTCTTACGTTGATCTTTTTCTTGACAATAAGGAGCTGTTTCTTGGTGCTTTGATAACAATGTTACCTCAGTTGTTCTCATTACCTCAATTTATTCTGTCATTTTCCTTAGCTTGCAAAGAATTCAATGTCAGCTGGGAACGCTATCTATTAATTATTTCATATTTTATTGTGTATCTGCCACAAATACTCTTCTATCAACTTTACATTTCACCATCAACAGTTTACAAAAATGTGTTCTATACTACTAAAATTGGCAAAAAACTAACGGAATGGAGAGCAACAATGACTAAGACTAAAATTCAAAAACGTTAACTCATCACCAATAACAATAAAATGACAGACTTCGAACTTATAAAAGACATTAACGAACGGTTTGATTATTCTATCTTTTATTGCTTTTGTATCGCAGAATGCTTAGATATGTATGTGAGATGAAATTGAATTTTTCTTTTAAGCACGCTTGTAACGCAATAAGCATTATATTTTCTTCAAAATAAACATTTTAACTATTAACCAATCTCTGACTGTCAAGATTTGATACACTGACGAAGAAAATCTCATAATCAACCGTTACTAAGTGTTCATTATCACATTGCAGAATGTTTCTATCTCGAAAATCAATTTAATATTTCTAAATATTTTTCTATTCGTGGTGAATTATATGGTAACAGTGATGTATACAGAATGAAGACTGTCTCTCATGTATAACATATTCAACTTTAAAATAGTTATATTTTTATTTAATGTTTTCAGAACTTTTAGTCAGATCTAGGTATATAACCACTTTCTTCTTTATAAACAAAGAGTTTGTTTAATTATGAAAATTTTCTAAATGTTTTTAATGTAATAGGTAGACTAAAATAAATAGCGATCTTAGTATTTTTTAGTTGACATAATCTTTCTCATGTTCTATCTTGTATTCTATTAGATAGAACGTCTATAATTGTATCATAAATGATACTTTGAAGCGTATGAAATGTGATTTACTAATGGAAAGAAACGAAAATTGTTGGAGTTGCATATTCATAGTATTAATATAAAAAAGAGCAGTTCAAAAGAATGAAAACTAAAAAAAGATATTGACAAAATACTGCAACCGTTATTTATTATTAAGATTACACGTATATATCTGCTGATAATATATATTAAGAAAAATACCAATGAAGTATTATTGTTGACTAGCGAAATTCTGCTTATGAGAGTATTATTTTATTTAAATAAACACTTTCTTTATCTTTTTTTCAAATAAAAAAATAAGCTGTGACAATTCTATCTGTCATTGCAAAATAAATCATGCTCAAAGATCCTCATAACGTACGAAATTACGATGAGATTGTATTTATTTGGCATTATTCATGTCATTTATCAGATGATATGATAGATTATCAGAATAAATACATTTATTAAATTTTACAAAGAGTTACTAGTGTGAAGATAGTGGGAACTAAGGCCAAATGACACTTATATTTTCCGCTTTCCAAATATGATTCTCTTCTTTAATATTAAATTCAACATTATTACCAGAACATGGTGATGACTGATAGTTTGATATAGCTGTAGAATGAATACAAAAATCTCTATCAAGGCCAATACATTCAATAAATGCAAGACGATATTGTTCTTTCAACCATTTTACAGTACCATGAAGTTTTCTGTTGATATCAATATTCATAGGTTGAGCTCTGGAAGTATATGTTTTGTTTCGTTCCATTGCATTCAAACTTTGACAGTCAATACGATGATCAGGAGGTAGTTCTAACCAATGATGATTAATATATAATGTGTCAATTACTACTTGTAAAACTTTTTCTTCAAATCTATTTAATCGTTCATTATCATTCATATTATTTAGTGTTCTTGAGGTAAAATTCCATGCACC
>JAJEKB010012512.1:0-46074 GCA_022393335.1 Macrotrachela quadricornifera | reverse complement strand
TACCTTATATTCAAGAGTTTTTCGTATCGAATATATATGAATAGATAGCGCTTGATCTCTGCTATACAGACGTACGAATGAATTCAATTAACAGTTTGTATTTTTAACGCACGACTCAAAAGAAAAAAGTGGGGCCAGACTTTTGACCAGCACTGTAAATCGATTGATGTTGAATTCATAGCTAGATTTTTTTGTACTGAACAGAATTAAAATGAAAGCTAATAGACCACAACAACAAATACATTTTCATTGTTGTAATACTATGTTCTTTGTTTTTATTTTAACTGTTTCTATTGGATATACTAGTTACCTGTACAATAGGAAATAACTAGATAGTCTAGCCAACGGCATTTACCGCTTTTATTTTTTTCATGTATTATTACATTGAAAAAAACGCTTATTTTTGTTTATCATAAAACAAGAAAATAATGCGTATAAATAGCAGGGCATAATGGCTATGCCCTGCCCTGCCCTGCCCTGCCCTGGTATTTTGCAGGGCAGGGCAAAATTTCAAAACGCGCCCTGCCCTGATAGCAGGGCAGGGCGCAGGGCAGGGCAGGGCAGGGCTGCCCTGCCCTGTGGACATCTCTGATGTTTGATGACTTCCTTGTTCTGCAGTCAATAATCTCTTAGCCAATGGTACGAAGGAATTCCAAAACAAAATAACTCTAATCGACGTTTATCAACCAATAATCATAGCAATTAAAAATTCATCTGTACATGTTCTATGAATACTTTTAAAGAATTTATGGATCAAACAAATGTCTGTTTCAAAGATAAACAGAAAAATCGTACGAAATCTCAAAGATTTTTCACCTGAACATAGATTTCGCAAAAAAAACAAATTTTTTTGAACTGAATTTTCAGAGCATTCTACTCACTAGTAGACTATGCAAGATATGAAATGTTTTAAGATCATAATTTGATGATACCATCTAAATACATTAGATATGTCAGTATAGACAGTATGTTTTCCTATCACAAATAATATAGAACATCTCTTTCATGATTATTGAATAATCATTAAACTCCCCCTCAAGAAAAAAGCGGGAATCAAAATAATCCTCATTCTCAATACGAAAGAAAAATAGAATACGCACATGTTCGTCAATCTGATTGTTTGATTCTCTATGTTTATTGAGACGAACGAAAAGCAAACGATGCCTCATCGATCACAGTAATAAGCCAAAAGTAAAACAAAAAAAATACTTGCATCTCACATTTTTATTCAGTTTTCAACAGGTAATACATGCATTTTAAGTCGATGTTAGATATATTCACATTAAGATTAAACCATCGATTTTAACGTGATTTTTTTGAAGTAAAAAAGAAAAAAACATTTTTTGTTATTATCGTATTTCATCACATCCGATGATACATAAACCTAGTAAATATTTGTTATAACAACAAATTCAATACTTTTTTTTATAAATAAGAATAAAATTATAAACTAATGTCTTTTAATAATTTTCTTTTTTTTTGACAGAACAGAAAAAAGCCGATAGTTGCATAGATGTACATCTGCACCATTTGTGTCCTTCATAAACACACAGCAGCGTAGTTGTTCGTATTATTAATATAACGAGAAAAAAATTCTTTTTTTAGTGTGTTTGTAACGAACGATCAACATAACTAATTGTTATTTTTATAGTTCTCATACAGAAAGATGGGTCAACAATTATCACAATTTAATGAAAAATTCATCCCGATTACTAAAAATGATTCTACTGAATTGACATCCGATACTATTATCAATGGCTGTGGTCGAGACGATATTTTAACATTATTAAATGTACTAAATTCCACATCAATTTCGGAAAAATTTCATACAAAACAAATTCAAAATTATCTTTTACAATTAACAAATTCAACTGAATATAAATCAATTAATTTAGAAATCTATAAGATACTCTTTGAAAATGTTTTCAAAAAAGATCTTGCTAGCAATTTTCAAAAGATAATTAATGAAGTTGAAGATATGCTTAATAAACAACAAAAATTACAATCTGATTTAAAAAAAACATTTTCAGGACATAAAGATGAAGATCGAACACAACAATTAACTTCTCTTGCTATAAAATCAGTTACATCCATTCTATTAATTCTTATTAAATCTGCAGAAAAACACGATCCAACTATTGTTCAACAGATAATAACATTAGCCAATGAATTATGTGAAGAATTACCAATGAAATGTTTATCATCTTCAACTAATAATATTTCTCTTACCAAATCTTTAGAACCATTAATCATTTACTTCACTAATCTATCATTACGTGAAGATTTAAATATTAAAAAACAAATAACAAAAATTCTTTTATGTTTTGGTATTGCTAAAGATTCATTCAAAGATATTTTACCAATTATTAATAAATTATTATTTCAAATGGATGAAATTTATGATGTTAAAAATCTTCTCATCCAATTAAATAATGGTCTTAATGATACAATTAATGAATTAGAACAATCAGATAAACTTTTAACATCAATTCCATTTGAATATTTAAAATCTATTGGAGTTTTTCCTACAACTAAACTAATAGAATTAAATGAAAATAAATTTACTGGACATTTTCTTGCATCAATTATTTTAACACATATTGATTTCTATCATGAAATTTATTCTAATGAACAATTTAATAATTCATCAATTAATAGTCAATTATTTTTCGAATTTGATCATAATACATTTGAACAATTATTTCATTTAATTCAACAATTAACAATCATCTTTGAAAAACAATCAAATCCAACAATTGATTACATGTTAACCATATGTTTAAGATTATTTACTACACATTTAAAATTCCTATGTGCACTTAAATCAACAATCGATCAAGATATATTAAAAACAAATAGTATAATTAAAAATGCTCTAACATCTTCTTCTTCATTACAAGACAATTTTGATTTTAAAATCTTTGCAACCGAAACAGATATATCACAATGGTTTAAATTCTTATTTAAACTTGCTTGTTTAGATAATCAAAATCCCCGAAATATTCTCATCTGTAAAGAAGCATCAAAAGGTCTTATTTTTCTTTTTGAAAAAAATACAACATTCATTAATAAACTTTTATTTATTCATCGATTTATTATTGAAAATAAACATTCTATTCTCATTGAATATCTATGGTTAGAATTATCTAAAACAATAACATTACTTAATTGGATTGAATTACTTTTACAAGATGATGAAATATCTCTAACTATTTTATATACATTTATTGATATGTATTTTAATTCATCTAAACAAGCAAAAGAAATATTATCGAAATTTCAAGAATTATTATTTTTTCGTTTAGGACCTGTTTTTGAAAAGAAAACAGATTATCAATCATCTCCTCCAATAACATCTTCTGCTATAATTAAATATCTCATTCGAATTTTAAATAATTCCATTATCAGCGAACAGATAATTCCTGATTTATTCAATGATATTCTTATTGGTTTATATTTAATGACAGAACAAGAAACAGGTTTTAATTTTCTTTCTATACAATCTATATTCATTACAATAATACCATTATTAGCTGATTATATCATACAAAATAAAATTTATTTACATTTTCTTTCATGGTTATTAGGTCGTATGAGTTCTTATCTCATTATAAGTTTACCAAAAGATGTATTAGAAATAAAATATTCGAATAATTTAAATTCTCTTCTATTTATGAATGGATGTGAATCACTAGTGATTGAAAATAATTCATATTTAATTAATTTATTTAATTCTAATTTATCTATTTATAGTCATTTTAAATTTGATCAACAATTATCATCCGATAATGAATTTCTCATGTCAATTTATAATAATCAAGATGAAGGTGCTCAATTAATTTCAAAAATGAAATTTCATATGAAAATTAAACAACGTTTTATACAAAAATCAATTGAACTATTTGTTTCTGATGCATGTGCAGTTATCTTTGCTGTTTATATTAAACATTATCGTCGAATTCAATTAGCAAAATCTGAATTACTTCGATCAAATCATGATAAACCACATGAAAAACTATTAACAATATTTGAATATGCAAATCATGTACAAACAATTTTTATAAAAACAAAAGGACAAGGTGGAAATTGTGAAGAATTACTCAAACAAATAAAAAGCAATGCATTATTTCTTCTATTATCTGTTAAAGAGAATAATTTAATTCCTATTATTGATGAACATTCATTACCAACAGAACCGAGCACACCTAGTACAATAAATCTCGAAGAAAATCGAATACTACGATTTAAACGTCAAGAATCCCGATGGACAAAAGCAAAGAATATAATTCGTTTATTAAAAAATTCTATGCGTGCATGTATTCGATTAAAAAAATTAATGATGTCAAAAAAACAAATTATCGAACAAGAACATAATCCTGAACGTATTCTTAATCATTTAATTGATGATTATATTTATGAAGATAAGAAATATGAATCATCTAATGAACTACTTCAATGTCTTGATCGACAATATGAACGAGCAATGACTAGACTTGTTATCTATAAATTTATTGAAATATTTATTTCGAAAATTTTAAATATTGATGATTATAATCGAGTATTATCTATTCTTGCGATTTATTTACCTAATTTAAGACATATTGATCTAGTAGAATGGACTTATACAGAAAATATTCAAGCATCAAATAATGTATTAAAAGAAGCTATTGCTAATAGTTATTATTCTTCTATTCATCGAATTCTTTCTCATCAATTACAATCAACAAAAGATGAATCAATGATTTTAATATTACCAATATTTCATCTATTAAATTTATCTTATCGATCTATCGATTTTTATCATCTTGATCGATATCAATTAATTCAAATAATATGTAAAACTTATGTAAATTTTATTGATAAAATAAATTCTTTAGGTATATTAAAATCAAAATTGTTTGGATATACTTGGTTTCGATTATTTGTTTATAAACTTTGTGATAATATTCGTGAAGAACGAATACATGGAACAGTAAATCCATTATTATATCAACAACGAGATTTTGTTTTTCAATCAATTATTTTTCATCAATTGAAAGAATTAAAACAAATCTTGTCTATTCCTACTGAAGAAAATACGAATTCTCTTAAGAATACTTCTTTTAGATGGTTTATTAAACAAATAACGACTGTAATGAATAATGAAACATTAACAATCTCGAATATCGAACTAATCATAAATCAATTCTTAGTTCTTCTACTTCGATGTGTTCATTTATATGAACATATTCGATCATATTGTTCTACAATTGAATTTATTGAAGAATTACTCGATATTTATCGTCATAGTCATCATCAAACTACACAATTATTGACTATGAAAATTTTACGCGATATCATTTGTTTTCTACCAGAAAAAAGAAATGGACAATCAACAATAATGATGAAAGATCTTTTCAATGAAATTTTTATATCAATTGTTAATAATGATAATAATAATAAGAAAATTTCAGTAGAAATTATTACCGAATGGATTTATATCTATCGCACAATAATGTCAATTAAATCTATTTGGCGATCAAATGCAATACAAAAAATATTTGATTCTATTATATCAATACCAAAAAATGAAGAATTACTTGAAATGAGTAATAAAAATAAATTAAATTATTTTATTGCAGCAATGAATATATTAGGTGGATATATTCAACCGTATGGTTTAGGTTCAATCGTTAAAATGTACACCGATGATGAAGATGAATTAGGTTTAATTACTGAAATTAATACAAATGCTCTTGATCAAGACAATGATGATGCTAAACTCTATTTTGTTCAATATAATCAACCTGATAAATCAGATTGGTTTTCTGTTAATAAACTTTTCATAAACATCGATGTCTTACCACCGAATCTATTTTCAATATCCAATGAAAATGATTCAATTATTATTTTTCATGAATTTCTTGATATGTTAGGATATTTCTTACAAATAGAAATTTCAATTACGACATCTTTCACATTAATTCAATTACAACGTTATGCTATTATGGTCTTCTATCGATTATTAAATGATAAAAATCTTATTGAAATTTTCATGGAAAAACCTTATGCATCTATCATTGCTCAATTAGCTCTAGGAAATAAATATTTATTACCAAATGATTTAAGATTATTTAATAGACAACATCTAGAACAATATTATTTAAGTTTAAATCAATGTGATCATTCAAAAACAATTGTAGAGAATGAAACATCTCAAAATGTATTATATATCATCTGGAATGATATGATAATCAATCGTGATCAATCAATTATTGATACATTATCTATAACTACATTGAAATATGGTGGATGGAAAGTAAATGCATCTAAAACTGAAATTGAATTTTACAAACAGGGAAGAATTGGAAGTGATGATATATCAATTGTGCCCATACCACGTGATATTGCCACAGCACAAGTATTTGAAGAATGTGGAGATAAACATCGATTTTATGGACGAATCAATGGCAATATGAGTTATATTAAAGGTGGTTTTCCAACATTTACTTTTGAAAATCTTGAACTTAGTGAAGATAAATGGTATTATTGTGTCAAATTAACAGCCGGTGGTATTATTCAAATTGGTTGGGCAACGGCTGGATTTAAACCTGATTCAGATGAAGGACGTGGAGTCGGTGATGATATCTATTCTTGGTCTTATGATGGATCAAGACATTGTCTCTTTCATGATGGTACTTATGGATTTCCATTAGAAAATATTATATGGAAAGAAAATGATGTATGTGGTTGTGGAATTGAAATTAATGGAGAAAATACACGAATAAAATATTGGTTAAATGGAAAATTTTTAGGTACAGCTTTTTCACATGAATCTAATCCAGAATTATCAACACATAAATGTAATATGATACCACATGGATGTAATACAACTTATTTTCCATGTGTAAGTGTTAGTGTTGATTATTTTAGTCAACCTCATTGTGAACTGATCGTGAGTCCAGAAGATATGAACAAATGTCCATTACCACCAGGATATAAACCTTTACTCACACCGAAATTAGTTCAAATTGAAAATTCAATTGTTGCTTATCCTTATAGTGCTTATCTTATTGGTGATAATGTTGATGATTATTTTAAATCCGAATCTCTTCTAAGAGATTTTGTTAATGAAAAACATCTTGAAACTACATTTACACTCAATGATCAATGGTTAATTATCTCAGAAAATTCTGGTGGTTTAGCTTTTCCTTTGAATACACTCGAATCATCAATGACAATTAGTTTTGATTTGAAATTAACATCAACGACATCAGATGATGATGAAGAGAATACGAAGAACAAACAAAATATTTTACTATTAAATTTAAATGAAAAGGAGATGATTTCCATATCGATACCATCGAATGAAAATGATGAGATAGAGGAAATACACATTGCCATTATTTTCTATCAAAAAGAACAACAAACAAAAGTTTATATCAATAATAAATGTCAAATATTTCAAGATGGATTAGATTCAAAATCAACATTATTTATTTTACCACATGGTAATGTTCAAATTCGAAATATTGGTCTATGGAAATATTCACTATCCGAAGATCATATTCGACGTTTATTTACCTATGGTCTCTTTTATATAGCTAGTGATTATCATAAACAAAAAGAATATTCTCAACAAGCTAATATATTTCTATTCTCAAAAGATCAAACAATATTTTCTAATAAATCACTTCTTCCATTTAAACAATCATTTGTGCAAAATCAATGGTTAGATAAAAAAAAACAAAATAATATTGATGGAACAAAATATTTTACATTTAATGAATCATCTATTCAATTATTTGGTAATAAAACATATCTTGTTTTAGATACATTCAATCAATATTCATCTCAATTTACATTAATTCTTGATATTTTTATTCCGAAATTTCCTATCAATGATGAACAATTAACATTAGTAATATTTACTCCTAAATTAGGTATCTATCTTACAGATACTGGTCATCTTTGTCTTTTCAATGGAGATACAATAAAAGCAAGTGAAACAATAATGATCTTAAACGAATATATTCGTTTATTGATATATATCGAAGAACAAATGATTAAAATCTATCAAAATAGTATTTTAATACTTGATGTTAATATTGATTATGAATCAATACGATCAACAGTTACTCATATTGATCTATTTCGAGAACTCAATTTGAATAAGAATACCACTAGTGAAGAAACACTTCGAATACAATGTAAATCAATTACATTTCGAAATCAACCGATCACAATAACTGAAATCGATAAGTACATGAAATCATCAGACTGTAATCTAGACACATTTATTGCATCATCCTTACAAATGCTTACATTGAGTTTAATAGCAATTGGATACAAAGAATCATGGATTCAATCGATGATGGAAGATTATCATACAAAAAATCTTCAATATCTCGATACACTCATTCGTGAACATAAAGAAGAATTGATAAAGAAAGAACAGGAAAATCAACGAATACATATTTTAGATATTTTATCTAAATTAGGACCATCGATTGATAGAGAAAAGTTAAACATACTAATTATGAATGATGATCTAACAGTAATCAGTGAACTTATATTAAATTGTTGGAATGATTTACAAATAACAACTGTAGACAATGACAATAAAGAAGATTTGACATGGTTTTATAAAACTATTGGTCGATTAGGTATTAAAGGTAGTATCAATGCATGGATGCAAGATAAATCAAAGACATATAATGATATCAATTCAGTTTATCAACTTATTGATTTAACTAAACTAGAACAAGATGATAAGATTAGTATACAATCAAAACGAATGAAAAAATCTTTACAATATTCACATAAGACATTAACACAAAAACAATATCTTAATTCCCGTCTTGCTTGTGAATATGGACTTATAACAATTTATTCTCGTGAAACTATTTTAAATATGTTAGAAATTTGGTCAAATGATCAATCAAATTTATTTCCATGGGAAATATTTGGTGATTATACATTTATTCTTAAATTAATTCGATTATTAGATTATCATTCTTTATATTCAAATATACGATCAAATCAACATAATGATCGAATAAATTTAATTATTAAATTCATTGTTAAATATGAAATAAAACAAATTAATATGAATAATTATCAATTTGAAAAAAATGCTCCATTTCTTTATGAATTACAAAAATATTTTATTATTCAAACAATTCAATTTCTTGAAAATTCATCTTTATTAATAAAAAATTTGACAAATGAATCAATTACTATTAATGAACAAATGTTATTACAAGAATCTAATTTAGATTTTCTTTTAAAAATTATCAATCTATTCTCTGAAATGATTACTGATCAATCACAAATGAATCAAAATGAAATTGAAATTAGTATTTCAATTTTCTTTTCAGAACTATTAATTACACTTCTCTTCGATCTATTTCTTTTAATTCCAATACATCAAGCAAAAATCTCCATTCTTCGTCTATTCACCAGGTTAATTTCGATTTAATAAAAATGAAATTTAACATTATTCATTCCTTTTCTTTTTCAGTTTAATTCAAACAAAGAATAATATTCCTCTTAATAAAGAAATTCTGCAATTTCTTTTTCGATTATTCATTAAATTATCATCTCAAATATCATCAACAACTGATCAAACAATCAAAAGATTGTATATGAATATCATGGATATAGTTTATTTATTATCATTAAAACAACCAGTAGATTCAACATTAAATGATTGTTCAGAAATTGTTCGTAATTTATTTACAGTAATTGATATAATTAATGTCTTATATGATAATACTAAACAAACGCCATGGCCTGAATCATTTCTTACAAATTTGAATTGTACAAGTGAAGATCTTGATCAAACGAAGAATTATTTCAATGAAATAACTGATTTACAACTTTTGAATTTATTGAATAAAAAATTATTATTTGGTGATTCGTTCGATGAATTCATCAATTCATTACCAATAGAATCGGAATCAACTGCAGATATCTATAAAGAATATCCATCACTTTCCAATATTCCCGGTAATTATGTACGAATACGTGCTAAATTTTTCAATCAATTAAATATATTAATCGAAGAAGTATTACCAACTATTGATTTAAGTTTACCATTAGGTCATAGTATTCTAATGGATAAATTTCGTAAAGCAAAAATTTATTTATTACATACAGCAAAATCTAAACTACTAAGAGATTCTATAGAACAGACTACAATTACCAGTGATTACTTTTCACCATCAGTACAATTCGATACATTGAAAGCTAGTCAACTAAGTGAGAATGGTGAAAATACAATGTTCAATCAAGCATTTGAACAATTATTTGACAAAGCTTCGAATATATTTCGACGAGCAGAAGAACGTCTTTGGCATGCGACATATGTTGGCATGAATAGTGTTGATGCTGGTGGACCATATCGAGATTCAATCACATGTATGTGTTCAGATATATGTAGTAATCGACTTTCATTATTTATTTTATGTCCAAATGGACGAACTAAGACTGGTACAAATCAAGATCGATGGATTCCAAATGTTTTTTCACCAAAAGAATCTATTCCAAATGTAATACGAAATCAATATAGATTCGTTGGACAATTAATGGGTATGGGTATACGTCAAAAATATTATTTAGATTTGAAATTTCCTATTCTACTTTGGAAACAACTTGTTCAAGAACCAATTACTCTTGAAGATATTAAAACTATTGATGTGCAAAGTTTTACAATTCTGAAAGAAATAGAAATGCAAATTAAACAAAGTCAATTGATTGATGCTGATATAGATATTGATTATCTTTTTAGTAGTATTATGAATGAACTTCGATTTGAAGTTATTAGTTCAGCTGGACAAACATATGAACTTATTCCTGGTGGAAAAGATATTCCAATTACAGCAACTAATTTAAAAGATTATTATCAACAATATTGTGATTATCGTTTAAATGAATTTTCTCGACAGATTCATTTTATTCAACAAGGTTTATATAGTATTGTTCCATCATATTATTTAAGTTTATTTACTGCCGAAGAACTTGAACGTGCTGTATGTGGTAAAGGAGAAATTGATGTTGATCTTTTGAAAAGAAATACATATTATGGTGATAATGTTCAGGAAACTTCTCCACATATTCAACGATTTTGGACCATTTTCAATGATATGTTTAATGAAGAACAGAGAAAATCATTTTTAATCTTCGTTTGGGGAAGAAGTACATTACCAACACGAGATGAAGATTTTACATCAAAATTTTGTATTCATCCATATTATACATCGAACGAGGAAATTGATCGAGTCCTTCCACGTAAATATACATAAATACATTTTTGTACACAATCAAATTGAATCTTTTTATTTTCTTGTTGATTTTTAGGATCACATACATGCAGTTTTGCTCTTGATTTACCAGAATATTCAACAACGGAAATTATGTACGAACGTTTGAACTATGCTGTTACTTATTGTTCGAGTATTGATGCCGATTAAAATTAATCGTTGATCGACATACATTCTTATTAATTAACAATTTATTTTCACTAGAATTTAATCTAAGATATTTCTCTGAAAAATACATTAAAATATTCTTAATATATAATCAGTTTCAAATCCATAATTGAATAAAATTGTTTTGCCGAGACTTTGAAGATGATACTTCTGATTGATTATGTTATCATTTTGGTTTTTTTTCTGTTATAAATATTTCGCAATTAGGCATTTAAAAAAAAAGACAAAATTGATCTGTTACTACAAATATTAGAAATTGTATTCTCAATCATAGAATATTTTTGTTCAGTCTTTTGGATAATACTTAAGTATCTTCTCTTGTAAACAAAGATCATTACGAGTTGTCATATTTAATAATTTAACATACACATACAAGACCTAATTCCATTATGTCTAGATGAGAGTAAAATTTTTTTATTTATTTCTCTGTTTTCCTTTGAGCCAATCACAAAGCTAGCCAATGAAATACATCGTGTCAATTCAAAATTTAACGGCATCCTCTATAACGTTCACATTAGAGAGAAAATATACACTCGGGACCAGAAAAAAGCGTTCACATTCAGAATTGTGAGAATTTGACTAACAAGGAATGGTTCCCAACTGTCTAATCGCTTTTGAGCTTGGACTCTGTGCATAAAGTAGACCCCAATGAGATATGAAAAACCCCAAAAGGATAAGTGCTGCTAGGCCTTTCTAGCAAAGTTATAGTCGTTTTACTGAAAATTCAGTCTTTAGCACAGTATGTGCAAAAGAATGGAATGATGTTATTTAGACCTGAAATTTTGCGTAAAGATAGGCCTACCTATAACCAAAATGTCGTGAAAATTTCAGCTCAAAAGAATGCTCCCTTCACGAGATATTGAATTCCCAAAACACATGAGATTCACGAATATCTTTCATGGACTATGGATGTTTTTTAGGGCTTCAATATCTTGTGAAGGGAGCATTTGTAGCAACAAACGTGTATCGTTCACAACTGCCTTTATTTTCATAAATTCTCCTCGTTTTATACATTTGACCTCGCCTAGCGCGAATATAACAATTCAAGGAGAAAAAGGACAGACGTATACGATTGGATACGCTCGCTAACCGAGCGGTACAGGTCACTAAGATAAGATGAGAATAAGCGTAAGGACAACGATATATACATACACACGATTAAGTTGAACTGAGAGAAATATATGAGAACGAGAAATGTGTAGGCATAAGCCTTCCTAGACAAGAAGTTATAGCAATATCGGCACAGCATTCTTTTGAGCTGAAATTTTCACGACATTTTGGTTATAGGTAGGCCTATCTTTACGCAAAATTTCAGGTCTAAATAACATCATTCCATTCTTTTGCACATACTGTGCAAAAGACTGAATTTTCAGTAAAACGACTATAACTCTGCTAGAAAGGCCTAGCAGCACTTATCCTTTTGGGGTTTTTCATATCTCATTGGGGTCTACTTTATTCACAGAGTCCGAGCTCAAAAGCGATTAGACAGTTGGGGATCATTCCTCGTAAGGAGGGGGTCAAAACCAGCAAAAATCGCTCAGGCGGATCGGAGAGTGTTCGATATAACAGGTTTTTCATAAAAGAGGGGTGTTCACTAAGAGAGGTTTTACTGTAAATACGCAAATGTATCGGTGTGTAGAAAGGGAAAATTTCAACACAGTGCACAAGTGGAAAAGGAATAATCTAAATTGATATATATATATGCATGCAAGAAAAAAAGAAAATCATTGCCTGTATCCAAAAACTCTGTGAGTCAAGGATAGCAAGCTTGTTTTTTTTATCTGAAGTCAGACGTCAATTGATGAATGCACATCACAAAGGCTAGGACTAATAGCCTCTGAATGGCATTCTTCTAATGTGTCAATGGAAATTATTATTTTGAACGAAACTTTTATCTTTTATTCTAGAGTTGTAGATACGGCTTCTACTATTATAAATATTCTTCCCCTATTATTTTTGAAATATGTGTGAGCTCATGCAAACGCTAGATTTACACCTCAAAAGATCAATAGTCAGACACAATAAGTAGTCGTACAACTTGTTTTCAAGATTTCTTCAATTATTTATCGATAAATACTCAACACTAATCCGTTCAATGGTCCATGAAATATGTCAAAAATTATCGGTTTTCATGTTGTTTCTTCGATCATAAAACTTGAAACTTGAAACAATCATAATGATTACATTTTCTATTCATTCATGAGGTAACTCAGTAATTTCATGTTAGAAGAGGAAAATAATGCTATATTCAAATTTTTGTGACGAAAACTTTTATAAGCGGGACGAGATATTTTTTAGAAAGAAACATACCAGAAGATGCGTCGCGAGCAGGACTACAACATCCCAGGTAGAGAAATCTTGTTAAGATCATATAAGAACCTACAAGATCCTACCAACAATCAGATATCATCAGATTCATACTATAGGATCTTACGAAATCGTACAGATATCTTGTTCTAAGATTCGATACGTTTCCTACTATAAGATTCTTTGGTAAATCTTATACAATTCTTGCTACAAGATTCTTACAAACTCAGAAAAGCAGAATCTTGTAATATCTTATAAGATCATAGTTCTTGATTTTTCTTATACAAATAGTATTGTATGTAGCAATTGTTTTGCATTTTAAATAATTTTTAAGACAATGAATACATTTTAATTTGAGCTCACATAATTTTAGAATTCTAAATACATTTTTGTAGAGTGACCTATGAAACCAAACTTATTATTTTTTTTTGTTTAGAAATAATATTTCCTATTTATTTTTTTTAATTTATCGTCGCAGAAAGAATAGCGTTTTCTACATTTGTCTTAAGAGAATAGGATAGTTTTTTTTTCATTTTTTTATTTCAAATTTTGATTAAAAAAATATTTTAAATAATTTCAACTTTTTCGAAATATTTTAGATTGGCTTGCAGAAATGAACCAATTGGATAATTACTAATCCACATATATATCTCATAGTTCTTTATAAAGGATGTATAATTATTTAATGACTGCATCAGACTATCTAAGGTTATAGAACTTTTTTATGCTCATTTGTAAAATTCTAAATTATTTTAGTTTTATCTTTTTTAGACGTTCGAAAATTCATTATCTTTGTTTATTTGTTTTATTGTCTCATGACTTATATTTTTAGCATTTGCTTGGTATGCTAAACCTCAAACTAATGATGTTAATTATTTAATCTATTTTGAACGAAGTGAAATCAAATTAAATCTAATCAATGAAAATAATTTCATTTTAATTACACTAAAATTAATATAATGTGGTGATTATTTGTTTGATCTACATTTGTATGTTAATGTTCATTTTTTGATCGATCTGTATTTTTTTAATCGATGTTATTTGTTTGATTTATATTTCTGCATGCTGATGTTTACTTTTTTTATCTGTATTTCTTCATGTGATTTATATATATCCTTTTTATTTTGATGCGTATTTTTTTTTACTTTACGTAACATATATGTAAAATAGTAGCGTTAGATACTATATAGTTATTACTGCATTATTTGTATATTGTAATTTCTCTCTCACTATTGTAACTCATATACAGGGCGTTTGAAAAGTCACTTTCCAAAAAAAAATTTGAATATCTTCCTTATGGCTCGAGCAAACGAACTGATTTTTTTATCAATGATAGAGGCATGTTCAAAGTTTATATCCATAAAGACATGTCTAGAGAGGCGCTTTGTTAAGTATCATTATTGGTTTGAACAAAAAAATTTTTACTTTTTCACAGATAGGAAGAAAAAACAATATACTTGACAAAAGATCCCTCTAGACATGTCTTTATGAATATGAAGCTTGAACATACCTCTATCATTGATAAAAAAATCAGCTCGTTTGCTTGGACCGTAAAGGAGATATTCAATTTTCTTTTGGGCAAAATGACTTTTCAAGATTGCCCAAAAATTACACAACGGAAAGAAAACTGAGTATGTCCATTACGGCTCGAGCAAACGGGGTGATTATTTTATCAATAATAGAGGCATGTTCAAGCTTCAGGTTCATATAGACATGCCTAGAGAAGTTCTTTGTTAATTATATTATTTTTTTTTTCTTATCTGTGAAAAAGTAAACACTTCTTGTTGAGGTCATTTGTGGTACTTAACAAAGGTTTTCTCTAACTTTGTCTGTATGGATTTAAAGTGTGAACATGTCGCTATTATGGGTAAAAAGATCAGTTTGTTTGACTGAGCTGTAGCAGAAATATTCAATTTTTTCTTGGTAAAGTGACTTTTGGCTCCCCTTTTCCTATCTGCGAAAAAGTAAAAATTTTTTGTTCAAACGAATAATGATACTTAACAAAGCGCCCCTCTAGACATGTCTTTATGGATATAAACTTTGAACATGCCCCTATCATTGATAAAAAAATCAGTTCGTTTGCTCAAGCCATAAGGAAGATATTCAAATTTTTTTTTGGTAAGTGACTTTTCAAACGCCCTGTATATCTGAATAAAGTACATTTATAACAAAGAGAAACGAACTCTTTACAAAACTGATAGAACGTGCAGATGGTACAAGAAAAGCAGCATATAATGCATCTGATCGTTCCAATATATCCTATATGAATAGTACAAGAGCTTACAAGATTATACAATAAGTTCATATAAGAATCCTATAGTAGGATTTTATACGAAATAGTGGCTTTAAGATTTTCCTACAGAATCCTACAAGATCATATAAGATTTTTATATGACCTTGTAAGTTTATACAAGATCTTATAGCAAGTTCTTGTATGATCTTGGATAAATCGTACAAGATCTTACAGTCAGATTCTTTCACCTGGGATATCAAAGTTTTAGCCGGCGATCTCGTGGTTCAGTACTACATTCCTATTCAGCAATAAAGTTTCACAATTTTTTTTTTTCAAATTTTACTGTTTTATAAGCATTTTTCATAAAAAAATGCGTTCAAAAAATATTAAGACTAGTCTATTTTGTAGAGAAAAATTTTCTATCATTTGAGAGGTTTCGCGTCTCAAACAGGCGAAACATGGAGAAGAAAAATGGCAAAATACCACCACAACCGAAAGATCAACTTTTCCAAAAAGTTGAAAATATGAGGTTCCTGCTGTTCTTTTATAGATATATTAGAATGAGCTGATATTTTGGTTTTCATAATAACTTTTTATGACTTTTCGAATGAGAGGGTCAAATTCAAAATCTAAAAATTTTCTAGTCACCTTTCCATTGTATTGGTCGGTTTTTTGGTGGATCCTCTCTTAATCAAATCAATGGAACTAGTCTCAAGTAAACATTTTAAGGTCTTTTTCTCTTGTTGAAGATTAATTGTACATTACGATACGGAGAAATGTGGTGGTTTACGTTAGCACACGACAGTAAATGTTGATATATACGGCTGTATACGCAAAACTACGATCGTTTTACGGCACAGATTATATCGTAGATAACAACAGTGTTTCGTCTTGTACAACGCGGCGTGTAACAGCTGTAATACAAAGCACACCAAATGTGTCATTCACCGCACGTATACGATCGTAAATATACCGTTTACAACTGTTTTCGTCAGTGTAAACGACCGTCGTAAGGCTCGACACGGGTCCGTATCATTTGTCGATATCGTTTGATAGATTTCTGAAATTCTTGTTTATATAATTTCGATGGGATAACAAATACAATGAAAGTAAGCATAGATGGAATAAATGAAATAAAGTATCCGAAAAGAAATAACCATGCATTACTAGTTGATTTCATACAACCTGAAACAAAAGAAATAATCAAGCGTGGAACTGCAAGAATAATCAAAATAATTGGAGCAATAAGCAATTGACGATGTTGTTGAATTTGTTCACGCAATATTCTTCGATAAGTTTGACGTTTTTCAATAGATGTTCGCTGTTGAGCAGTCAGAACAATAATCACCACAGCTGAAATAACATTGAGAATAAATGGAGCAAAAAAATGAAATATATTAATGAATGTATTGTATGTTTGGAAATTAGCTGAATAAGTGATAATGCACTAGATACGTTTTTCATCATCTTCATTATCATCATCTAAGAGACGTCGATGGATAGGATCATGAATAATTGTACTTATGTTCAGAATGATAAGAACAACAATAATATATTTAGCTATTTGTTGACTTTTATTTTTATCAAAATAAACTCCTTTAATTACAGTAAATGCTCGTTCCATCGCAACACATGCATTCAACCATTGATCCATATTAAGACAAATTCTCCATAAAAAATCAATTAAATGACATTGAAATTTGAGAAACGACCGATTGGTATTGTATGTCATTTGTGTAATGATAAGTATTAAAAACTTAATTGTAAATATAGTTATAGTGAATAAAGTAGTAATTGATGATCCAAATAAATATAAACCACAACCAACTTTATGTAATTCTTTATTTATAAAAGTAATCAGCGATAAAACACCATTAATAAGACCTACTATAACCATAATTGCTGTCAATGCAACACTTACTTTAACAATAGAAGGTTGATGTTTCATATTGACATGTGGTTTAATATAATAACCTAAAATAGCATCAAGTGAAAGACCAAATAAAGTTGAACTAAATTGACATTGTTTTCCATAAAAACATGGTGGACAAACACACATTGATGTTTGAGGGCAAGTCGGTCTATCTTGTAAACATTGGGCATTATTTTCACAATTACTTTCACCAAAACAATCATGTTTTATTGAAGAATTAAATTCAAAACAATTTGCCACATGTTGATTACATAAACAAAAATGATTATCATCATAAAAACAAGATAAGAATGATTGTATTTGACATGCTAAATGATAATATTCGATTCGACGAAGAAGATGATATTTAACAATAGTTTCATTTAATATTTCACTTATATGTTTACAACGATGTGATGGATTGACTGTAAATCTTTTGTACAGTTATTAAATAATATTGATTAATGAAAAGTTCAACAAAGGCAATGTGAAATGGTCTTGACCATCGAATAGTAACTGAATTTTGATTCAGAGGAATAATTTTGAATGTTGAACCATTTTCAGGTTGTACATTATCAATCACTCGAATGAAATGAACAAGTATTGTTTCTGGTAAACTAATGTTTTTATGAAATGAAATAATTATTCTACTATCAATTATTTCACATCTTTCTCCACTAAAGCCGTTTCGACAATTACAAATGAATTGTTTGCTAGATACAACATTTTCATTAATAGATATACATTGACCATTATTTTGACATATCATATTTTGATTAGATTGACAAATTGTACTTTGAAGAAGACATCGAGAACCCCATTTATTAATTGGACAAATAAAAATTGATCGATTATTTGATTCAACACCAATGCATAATGAATCAGATGAACACATACATTTATATGGAATATGACAATATTTTCCAGACCATCCTTGATCACATCGACAAAAACTAGTGTCTTTTAAACCATTCATATATCTTATACAATGACCATGTACACATGGTAGGTCGAAACAATGTTCGATATTATCACTTGTACGTGGAATATTAAAGTGTACAGCAATACGATGTACTGATAAAAATGGGTATTTAACTGGGATTAAAAAAGTTCCACGATGTTTAAATGAAAGTTTTTCATAAATATCAATATGAATTGAATAATTATTTACTTGAAGTTTTGGTCGAGTTGAATAAAGTAAATAAATATTGAATTTAGTTCGACAGTGTTGAGTATAGAGATAAGTAAGTTGATCATATGAATGAATTATTCGTTGGTTACTATCATCAATCAGTAAAATAATCAATGAAAATAATGTTCGTCTTGAATCCGAATATGTTTGAAATCTTATAGTAAGACTAACTCGTTGATTTTGATATTGACATTGTGAACCATAAAAACTAGGTGGACAAAGACATGTTTTAATAGTCAGATTTTTATCATTATTTAACCATACTTGTAAAGGAAGACCACGATGACAACGTTGTTCATATTGATGAGTAGTTGAACAAATAGAAGAATATGCATTCTTATCTTCAATAGTTAATTGTTTGACTGGTTGAATTGATTTATCAATAATAAAATTTAAAATTTGTGGTTTCTTTATATCATCAAGTCGTCCACAAAAAAAATTTCCAACGTCGGTTTGATTCATTTTATTCTGGTCACGACATAGAGAATTAAGTTTGTTGTTATTTTGAGTTTGATTACAAAAATATTCATCATCTCCTTGTGCGCAATCCTTCTTATTATCATATAAACTAATAGATTCTATACAAGGTCGAATTGCATCATACCTACAACAAAAATTGTTCGGTTGTAATTGACATCCGTTCGATCGACACAATTTAACTTCATCAGTAGCACCAAGACAGTCGATATTACCATCATTAATTTTTTCAATAGATAAACATGTAAGTTGATATGTATCGGATGAGACACACATATGATGATTATGTGGACATTTCAATAATAATGATGGATCACAATCAATTTCATCTTCTCCATTAAAACAATTCCAAAAACCATTACATCTTGTATAAATATTATTGCATATCCAATATTCACATTCAGTTTCATCAGTTTCATTTTGTCCATCAATCAAGACAGGTGCTAGTTCTGTAAAACCATCACAAATTGTTGGAAATGATATATGTTTTCTAATATAATCATGATTAGTAATTTCATCAGCACATAAACCATATTCATCATATCCACAATCGCATGTTCCATCATTGATTCGTTTTAAAGAAATACATATATTGTTATTTGTACATTTGAAAAGATTTTCTGATGTTGTTGTTATAGAACAAGTTTCATTAATTAAAGAACATTGTTCATCATCCTTGTAATTACAATCAATTATTTTATCACAAAGACGATGTACTGAGATACATTTTGATGAATTAATACATTGATACATCGTCGAACTATTACAAACTGCTGAATGATTATGAATAATTGTATTGCATTGATAAAGATTGTCATATAAACCTTTAACAAAAGTATCTTTCCATGTGGTTCTTCCTGGTTTTGAGAAAATCAATGGAAAATCCTCTGGATGGTGACATGTCATATTATTGAAGATTAGCAATGAACTATTGGAATAGAATCTACCACAAAGCTGATCATTATAACATATATATTGAGGTGGATGCCGAGAAGCAATATGTATAGTAGCATTCTTGAGATAAGCAAAATAGATATGGCCAAAAGCTAGTGCTTCATCAGTTATGAAATATATATCCGGACAAGTCTCGTTGATTACTTGTTGACATGTTCTATTACGACAAACGTGAGCACATATTGGATTATTAAACATGTCAATCAAAAAGTGACATTTCGATGCTAACCAGCATATTTTATTTATTGAGCTTGGTTCGTCCACCAGCATCATTTGGCTAAGTAGAGTATTACGTTTATTTACACACGAAGTTGTATATTTCATGTAGAACACTAAGGCTCCTTGGAAACATATGACACCTTCTTGAACAAATGTCGGTTCATCATCGATGTAGAAAGGAGTTCCACGTCCATTTGAATACTCATCTGATCCATCAAGACATTCAAAGGTGTCTCTATTATCATGTAAGAATATTTCATGTATACATTGTCCATTGGAACATCGGTATTCATCTTTTTCACATTGATGTATTTCAATTTGCCAACAATTTTCTTCATCAATTCCATTATTTAAACAATCAATGTATCCATTACATATTTCAGTCCAATCAAGACATGACAATGTCGAACCACGATTACATTTTAAATATGTATAACATGTCAAATTGACGGGATCATAATGATGTTGATAAAAGTTATAAATGATTTCATTTAATGACGAATAATAATGTTCATAAATATCCAATTAATATTGACATAATGGACCAAATCTTGGTAATGTACAGTTATAAAACACTTGTGTTTCATTTGAAGTAAACGGTTGATTTAAATAGAGTTGATAACGTTCAATAACATCCATTGGTGCTGACCAAATGTATAATTGCTGACTAGTGATATTTTGTTTGTAAAGTTCATCAAAAGTAAATTTTTGATTAAAATTATTTTCTTCAATATTCCATTTTGATGGTAATTCAGTTAAACAATAAGAAATAATTTCATGAAGATCAAGATTATTTTTATTTGAAGCAGCAATATGAAGACAATCGTGTTGAAATCCAAAAGCATCGTTATTATTTTTCTCACTTACCCAGTCTGTAAGATGAAGATTGATTTGAGGCCAAGAAATCGTTACTCGAAATAGAATAAAACAAAGAAAAATTTTGATGCATAACATCATACAACTATTTAATGCTTTTCAATGAATATAATATAAAGAATGTAAAAGCGTTCTATATTTTCTTTTTCTTGAAATATTTATATTTATTTTAGAAAGATCTGATAGAAAATGTTGTTACTAACAAAAATCACGACCATTGTCAATTAGAAAAGTTTGTTTTACATCCTGTGTAAAAAATTTCAAAACATTTCTTGTACGTCATCTGAATGCGTTAAAACTTACTGCACATCTGCTACTATTTTAGCAAAAAGTAAGTGTTAGATAGAACGGAAACTTGCTGTTAAATTTTTACATTTTTTTTTAATTTCTGACAATCAAAGTTAAATAACGTTTATTGAGAGAATGATGGCACGCCATCCTTACATGAGAGAATACGCGTATATATATGCCAATTGTTGGAAGACAATTGGAATATACCAATGGATAATATACTACCGTTGGGAAAATACCTGAGACACTAGAATAGAGGGAGAAAACCAAGAGAACACACTAGGAAAAATACCTGACAGAACGAAAGAAAGAAATAGATATAGATGATATCGTGTAAAGAAAGAAAGAAATAAAGAAAGAGAATGAACATATATGATAATAGAGGGGAATATGTAACACCTCCCCCGATCATCAGGAGATCGTCTCGATCTCCTAAGAGACATAGTTTAATAACACTACAACGAATTTCACTACAATAACGTTAACTTGAACGAAGAAGAGAAAGAAAAAATAACGTTTTTGTTATCCTTGTTTGTTGGTTAGATGGTTGTTTGACTGGGGTTCGTTCAAGACCACCGATAACCTGTAATCTACCTATCCATATGAAATATTCCTAATCTTCACGCATAAACACAGGTTTCATATCGGCTGTCGTAACCTGCTTTGTATAAGTTGAATTGGAATCACTATCTGGATCTTCAATTTTTACTATAAACGTAGCGGGTCCTTTTTGCTCAATAATTCGATAAGGACCTTCATATTTTTCTCGTAATTTTGATGTTTTATTAACTACTCGTACGAGAACTAAATCGTTGATATTGAATACTGGATCTGGTCTATTTCGATCGTATCTGACTTTTGCTAAGTGGCATTGATGTTGTATATTCAATTTTGCTTGATCCATAATAATTCTTCTAGATCGCTTTAGTTTTTCATAGTACTGGTTTGGTTTTGTGAGGGATACTTTCATTTGTTTTGGATCCATAAGTAGTTGATTGTCCCTACCAAACATAATCTGAAATGGAGTGAATGTTGTTGTTCCATGGCGGCTGGTGTTATATGCATAAATAATGGGTTGTAATAAGTCATCCCAGTCTTGCTCTTGTTCATTCATTAATTTCGATAAGGCGGGTGCAAACGTGGCATTGAACCTTTCGGTTTGAGCATTGGACTGTGGATGATAGGGTGTTGCAAGAATGTGTGTGGTATGGCATGAATTGATCACTGTTCGAGTCAATTCTGCAACAAAGTGAGATCCTTGATCGGTGATTAATTTGGTCGGTGCTCCATAGTGGTAACATATGTCTAAAAAAAATTCTGCTGCTTCCTGAGCTGAATTTGTCTGAACGGCTTTAGCAAACACAAATTTGGAAAGATAATCAGTCATTGTAATAACATATCTGTTGCCATTTATTGTAGATTGCTCAGTTGGTCCCCAGTAATCCATACCGACCAAACCCATTACTTCATTTGGTACTGGGATAATATTCATTTTACCTGGTAATTTAGTGCGCCTGTGATTATGTTTTGAACATTTCATACAAGATTTTATGTAATCTGATATTGTTCTATACATTCCAGGCCAATAATACTTGTTCACCAACTTTGCTGCTGTTTTATTATTTCCTAGATGTGCTGCTGTATGATGATCGTGGTAAAGAAAAAGCACTTGACTTATCATGGACTTTGGTATCCATATGAGTTTAATCTTTGTTTTTCCACGAGGGACTAATTTGTATAAAATACCATTAATAATCGCACAATCGTGTGAATTAGTTAAATTTTTTATTTTCTCTTGAATATCACTGTCTTTCAATTGCTCCTCTTTGATCCTTTTCATATTGAACCCATTAAATGTTGGAGAAACCTTAGATGGAAGTTTCAATGATGATGAAGGTACACTAACTTTTGGATTTGACGTTGAAGATCTGGTCTTTAATCGAGCATTTGGACCTTTTGAAATTGTACTATCATTGTCTGATGATATAGGCTTTTTTGACTGTACCTCTAGGTACTGCCGATTGTTATTAGCTCGAGTGATTGATCGAGTAACAACATTAATTACAGCTGTTGGTTGAATATCAGAGTTCACATTACATGAGTCATCCACATGAGGAAATAAATATCCTTCATGTTGTTGCCTTGTAATAATCGTATTAGATGTATGAGGACAATCATGTAACGGATAACGAGAAAGTAAATCTGCATCGCAATGGCATTTTCCTTTTTTATATTTAATTTCGGTAATATTATATTCCGATAATATTTCAATTGCCCATCTATCAAGTCGCCCATTCCGTGAACGTTTTTTATGGAATTGACATAATGGACAATGGTCAGTTTCTACTTTAAAATCTTTACCAAGTAAATATGGACGTAATTTGGTTACAGCCCATACTATTGCTAATGCTTCTAATTCTGTTGTGGAATATCGGGATTCCGCACTCGTCAACACACGTGACAAATAATAAATTATTTTGATCTTCCCATCATCCGTTATTTGTTTCAGTACTGCACCGAGTCCGGCTTTTGATGCGTCAGTCGAGAGTACAAATGGTAAATTCGGATCGGGAAATTCGAGTATCAAATCTGGCCCAGTAATTATCTGTTTCAGTTGTTGAACCGCTTGTCGCTGTTCATCACCCCATTTGAAATGATGTACGTTTTCTCTAGTTAGATTAGTCACACCATGGATAGGACGAGCAATTTTTGAAAAATTTTTGATAAATTTTCTATAAAATCCCAGACCTCCAATAAATTCATTAGCTTGTTTAAGGGTGGGATGATCAGGTAGTGGTAAATCTCGAATTGCTTTGATATTATCGTGTAATGGAGTAATTCCATATTCATTAATTGAGTGCCCAAGATAGTCAATTTGTGTTCTCATAATCGAGCATTTACCAGGATTCAATTGAAATCGATGTTGATCGAGAATATTGAGAATTTCATTCAAATGTCTGATGTGATCCATAAATGTTTTACTAAAAACAATTATGTCGTCAAGGTACACTAAACAAAATTGTTCCCGACCATTCACGATCAAGTTGTACATAATCCTTTGAAAACTAGGTGGGGCATTGGTTAATCCCATTGGAAGTACATTAAACTCCCATAACCCAGTAGTTGTTATGAAAGCCGTTTTGGGTTTATCCCTTTCACTAATAGGTATTTGAAAATATCCAGAACGGAGGTCCAACTTTGAAAAATAATGATGTCCAGCTAATTGCTGTAAAGTTAATTCAATTGTTGGAATTGGATAAGAATCTCTGGTTGTAATATTGTTCAACCGACGATAGTCCACCACGAATCTATAATCACCATCCTTCTTCTTTACCAGTAATACTGGAGATGACCACGGAGACGACGACTTTCGAATTTGATTTGATTTTTCAAGTTGATCTATTATTTTCTTTAAAGCCTGCTGTTGCTGAATGGATCCTCGATATGGAACAGAATTTATTGGTGGGTGGTCACCTGTTGGTATTGTATGGTGAATTTGTGTAAGCGCTATTGTTGATGAAGAAGTGTCGAAAACTTTCCTATATTTTGCTAAAACATCTCTTGTTCTCGTTTTCTGTTGTAAATCTATAATATGTTGCACTGCTTGGTCAAGCGTTTCTTCAATATCATTGACAGCTAAAGATGTAGATTGTGTTGAATTATTGATTGCATTAAGATATGATGGTACTTGATACTTTGTATCATTTAGCATAGTGGGTGATGTTTGATCAGCAACTTGTTTATCATTATTACTTTTCTTCAAATTTTTTAATTCTACTTTCTCTTTGCTATCAACATGATCGCCGCGTGCTGGAAATGAAATAAATCCTAAATTTGTATCACGAGGTAAGCGTAGAGGATAATCATTTCTGTTAGTAATAACTAATCTTGTAGAATAATTTTTTATTTGAATAGTTGTTTGTGATAACACCACATTTCTATTCTGTTGTAAACGTAAATCAGGGACAAACACTGCTTTTGGTGCTTGTAATATAGGCGCAAAAGCTGCAACCTTTTGTTTTGAATGAGGTGATATAGATATTGAGTAACGAAGTTTAATAGGAATTACAAAATTATTCGATGCAGTTTGAAGTGGAACTGACGCTGTATTTCCTAAAATCTCAATTCTGTTATGGAAGCTATTTATCGTTACCTTATTACCCATAATCCAATCTTCACCTAAAATTACGTCGCAACACAATGTCTCTGTCACAGCCGCTGTTATATATGTTCTAATATGTGCAATCTTGATTTCCAAAGAAACATAAGCCGTTATAGAAATGAATGTTTTATTTGCCAAAAAAAATTGTTGTTGTACCGGATAAATTTGATGATGTTGTATCTTACCAAGTGATGATTGGCGAATAATACTGTTAGTTGCACCTGTATCAACAAGTACTTTCATAATTCGATTATTAACCGGTACATAAATAAAACGTAATGGTGATGGATATTGGATGTTGTTGACGGAGGCACCACCATCTAGTGACTCCGTTGCTGAAAATGTTGTTGGTGCTGATATTGAGACGAGTTCAAATCTGGACAATCTCGCTGAAAATGACCAGGTTTATTACACTGATAACATATTATATATTCATTCTTAGGAGCTGGTATATTTGACCTAGGATGAGAATAAAGATCAGCGGAGTCATACTTTGTAGAAGATTGATCTGATTGATCCCCATAATACTTCGAATTGGGACGCTTAATTGTCATTTGTTGTTGACTTAATCTTGATGACATCAATAATTTATGATTGGATATTGTTTCTTTCTCAATTTGTTCATGTCGTTGCATTATTGTGAGAAAGTCTTCCAACGACGTTATTGACAATGCATAATGTTGAAGCTGTGGACGAAGACCTCGTCTAAGATACTGAAGTTTATCCTGTTCACTAATTTTGTTTTCCAATTTAAGACAAAGACGATTAATGTCTTGTACAAATTTACCAACTGGTTCAGTTTCACCTTGTTTACGTGCTACTAACTGAGCCAAGTAATCGATGTTGGTTGGTTGAATTGGTGGTGGAAACGCATGCAAGAAAACTTGTTTAAATGACGACCAATTTACAATTTCATCATTTTGATGATAAAACCATTCTTGCGCTGAACCAGTTAACTTTATTGTTGCCAACTCGTATATTTGTTGATCGTTTAATTGGAGTGATTTACCAATTTGCTGCAAGTTCTTCAGCCAATTTAAAGAATTCTCAGATCCAGAAAAATTTGGAAATAATTTAACTTTTTCATTTCGAGCTGATTGTAATACATGTAAAGGTGATATCAATTGAGTCGGCGGTTGAAAATGATGATTTTCTTGACTGATCGATTTTGATGTATTACTACTAATTCGGTCCAATTCTTTCTGAACTATTGTTTCTTGCGTTAGTGTGTAATTACAATGAACATCTTTGGATGTTATATTATTAGTAGACCGATTTGGTTGTGATGAATTAAACGCGAGTAAAAATTCATGTATAAAAGACTGCATATCAGGTATTCTTAACCGATTAAGACGATACCATAATAAAGCTTCACCAGTTAATCCTCTTGCTGCCATGTCACGTTGTTCACTTGATGTTAAGTCTTGTTGCTCAATAATTTCAAAAACACGATCAAGCCATTTTCCTGCATCTTCATTTTTTTCACCTGAAAATGTGAGAATTTCTACAGTATGTTGTTGTCCAAATATTGTGGATGGCTTAATTATTTTTTCCATCTTCTCTTGACGTGATTCTTCTGTTATTTGAGACGTTGAATATTGATAAAGAAGATCACTAGACGGTTTCACGAATAAATGATCATCATTATCAATTGAAGACTCTTGAACTTCATGTGATGGTTTAGCAGAGATCGATGATGAATGATTAATATCAGACATACCTTCTTTTAATAACTGATTCATACTTAATTGTGTGTCAATTTTTCTTTTTTTTTCTTGTTTTTTTAATAAATGATCGCGAATCGATGTATGTTGCAAATTAAGAACTGTTCTCGTGTGTGGCATGCACTTCTGTAGTCGGTTTGTTGATAAATTAATATCCGATGTTTCTTGTTGTGATGTTGGTTTGACAACAAGCTGGTCAGGCCCCCAGTTAAATAACGTTTATTGAGAGAATGATGGCACGCCATCCTTACATGAGAGAATACGCGTATATATATGCCAATTGTTGGAAGACAATTGGAATATACCAATGGATAATATACTACCGTTGGGAAAATACCTGAGACACTAGAATAGAGGGAGAAAACCAAGAGAACACACTAGGAAAAATACCTGACAGAACGAAAGAAAGAAATAGATATAGATGATATCGTGTAAAGAAAGAAAGAAATAAAGAAAGAGAATGAACATATATGATAATAGAGGGGAATATGTAACAATCAAAAAAGGAATCGTCTTTCATCTATAATTTACTTGCACATATTATACTGTAAAATTATAATATCCAGGCATACAAGAATTTACCCTTTGCGGATGGTTGGTCCCTTATGTGGCCATGGTGATTCTCCGGTATTTGTAAACACAAAGATTTTTATATGAGATTAATTTCTGTTAAATCATTTATTACAGACTTTTTTTGGTATAGTTTGGATTATAATTAGATTATTTTTTTCGATAATTAATAGTGAATAATAAATATAAAACAGTTCATTTTCAGCGAAAATTTTGTTAGTGTGAAATTCTGCAAGAAACGTTCTCGTCTCCAAAAGGTTAAAGTGTGAATGTCCTTCTTTCTTCTTAAGATATTCCGTTTACAAACATATTATAAAAATAAGTTATATACGAATGGAAGAAGGAGAATTATATAATTGATAGATTCTTTTAATAAAGAATACTCATTAATAAGCATATCGCAATATATATATTCAAAGACAATCACTTTTCTGACCACTGCAGTCAATACTTCTTGATGATCAATTCAGTATGATGATAATTACCACTATCATTGTCAAAATCAAAGTTCATTTAATTAAATCGATTTTAGTAAATGATAGCTACTATATATCAGTAAATATGTAACAGCGAAATAAAAAGAATTGAAAATATTGCAAGCGTCATTTATGCAAAAGATAATTAATTATTTCTATTTATTATCGTAGCACGTCGCCACCTCTATATTGGTATAATCATAATATATAAATAAATATCTTTTATTGAATACAAAAAATAGAAAAATTTCAACTCAATTTGAGATCAATGAACTATATCTTTTTGTTAAAAAAAGTTCATTATATGTTAATTAGTCAAATAAACCAAAACCATCCTCATCTTCTGACGATAGACAATTATGCATTTCTATAAAAGTATTCAATACAGTTGACTTATGCCATACATGATCATAGTTAATTTCTTCAATAGTAATGAGACGTGCACAAAGACATTTAAGTCGTGAAGGATTCTGTTTTGATCGTAAAAGAGTACATACATCAGTGTCATTTGCTTTATCGAGAGCTGTTTTTCCATGAGAATTAACATAATCAATGTGAACACCTACATTGAGTAATATTTTTATTATTTTCATGACATTTTCTTTAACATCTTGAGGAAAATTATGAGAAATAATATGTAGAGCAGTGTCATTATAAAGTTGATCTCTAGCGTTTATATCGATCCATTGTTGTCCATATTCAACAAGAAGTTGAGTAGAACCAACATTGGGAAACCTATCAAAGAAAAAAGTGACTAGTCAAACGACATGTACAAAATTGTATTTTGATAAAAAAAAATCATGTATCTGTAGATGAATTAATCTAATAATTTGTGATTACTTACGAAAGTATTTGAATGATATCAGCTGATCGGTAATTACTACTAAGGCTTGTTCGGTGATCAACGCTCAGATGTAATAAATTTTTCCCTAGTGTTGTTATGTATTGTTGTCGACATAAATTTTTAATCCATAGAAGGATGGATCGACGATCTTCATTGTTAATTGTTGATTGTTCAAGAATCTAAAACAGTATTCATATAAGAATAATGAAATATTAATATTTTGAATCTATATTAATTTAATCAATGACCTATCGAAAGTCATCTAAACTGATAAATATACTAATGAAGAATTAAAGGTAGAACGATAATATTCTCGTTTAAAGACTATTCAATAATAAATTTGATTTTTTCAAATTTTATTAACTAATCATGAGATCAAATGTCTATCTTAACTAAATAGATAAAAACACCAATATGTGGAAAACAAATACATCAACAAAATGCATAATGAAATTACATTAATTATCATTGAAAGAGATATTTCGCTATGGCTATGACAGTTGTTTAATTGATTACAACCAGCATGTCATAAATTTCTTTTACTAATGAAGATTTTCGATAGGTAATTCATATACTATTTCTTTTCTTTAAAATAATCGTTATTTGATACTGTAATATTTCCTATCGCACAAAATTTTCGTTAGTAGTCTCCATCCTTATCTATAATACATCTAAATTCTATGTTTCCTAGGTGATTATTACTATTGCTGAGTGTCTATCATACCTTTGCTGCAATTGCTATTAGATATAAGGTATATTTGATAAATTTATCATTTGGTTTTTGTTGTGAAGGTTTGGATGTAAGATGACATATTTTCAAGAATTGATCGACAGGAATTGATATTTGAGCCGTAATCATTCTACAAAATATCCATATAAATCGTTCAGGAGGAAATTGTATTTCCATTTGTTGATGTAAATGAAAGAGATGAAGATTGAGATGAAAAGAACGATCAAATTGGTTGGTTTCTACAAGGATGTCTCCATGATCAAATAATGATTTAAATAATCGTTTTTCCTTTCGAACGAGAAGAATTCGTTCACAAATAAGTAATGCTTCAGTATATAAACGATCATTATCATTTTGAATCTGATCAAGTTCATCAATTGTTTCACATTCTTTTTGAAAATCATAAGCAGCAATTATCTGAACTACTGTTTTTGGTAGATGAAACAAAACACGTTGTTCAAGTGATTTTTTCAATAGACGTATCATTCGTTGACGTTCATTGATTGTGATAACATTGTTGGAAGTTATAAATGAAGATGCGACGAGTTCAAGATCATCAAAATTTGTCTCATTAGGAATGAATTCGAGTAAGAAATCAATCACTTCAAATGCATCTCTTTCGGCTGCTAACATTATAGGTGTTTTTCCATTGCGATTTTTAACAGTAACAGATGCTCCTGACAAACACAGCAGTTGTACTATTGCCAAATGACCTTCCCTGGCGGCCGTACTCAATGCTGTGTTTTGATCAACATGTGTTTTATAATCAATGTTAGCACCTTTATCTAGGAGATAAGTGACAATATCAGTGTGTGCACTTTGGGCAGATAGAATTAGACTATTGTATTTGTTCGCATCATTTGATATCGTTTCATTAATGTCAGCATATCCGTTCTCAATTAAAAATTGTACAATATCGAGTCGTCCTTTCATACAAGCATCGATTAACAATGGATAATGTGGACCATGATTAACATCGGCTTCACCAAAATCAATCAGAATTTGTGCCAAGGTAAAATGACCACGATCTAAAGCACACCATAATGCAGTTATATGTTGAATGAGATTTCCGTTAGAATCGTGCATAGTTCCCTCAACTTGGATTCCAGTAGGAAAATAACTAAGTAACAGTTGCACTACCTCATCATGCCCATTGAGAGAAGCTAACATTAGTAGAGTAAAGTATTCATCTTGTTGTTGAATTATTGATGTTAGAAGATTGGAAATCTCAGGATTTATATGAAGATATTGATTGAGATCATCTAATCTATTGTTGCGAACCAATTCACAGAGTTCTTCGTCAATACTTAAATCGTTTTCATCCATTAATATACTTCTCGTTTGATTTAAGTTTATTGTCGAATGAGTGCATAACTCGAATCATTTGCAATATATACGTTTCATTATGATGAAATTAGATGAGAGAATGATGTAATTACATACATGACGTACATGTATTGACGAAATCACTGATAAAAATGATAAGAATGCAAAACTAAGGGTGAAAGTGAGAAGTGTCAATAAAAAATGGACTAGCCTATAGAATTAAAATATAAACGTATACCAGAGCTTTGCATTAAAATAAACTTTTGTACGTCCTAATTTTTTTATTATTTGATGTCTAAGTTGAGAAAATTGAAATTTATTTGTCGCTAGATCAGCTTTTTATTTCCTCAATCTACTAAAACGCTCATAAAAGATGTGTAATACAGAATTTAATAATTCTGTTTGAACAAAAGTTGCATATTGACATTACCTTTTATTTGAAAAAATGTTGAGATCGTATATCGGTTCTCTTGAAGGCCAACAATGATCTATGAATTGATTGGAAGTTCTGTCTAGTTTCAAAAACGTTCAGTATGATAGGAGTGAATTGTAGGATTTAAAAGCACGATTTTTCTGGGTATTTTATAGGAGAAGATCATTCTCGTAAGCCATGATCTCTGGATATTCTTGAACATTATGATTATTCGAACCTTCAAGTGATTTCAGTTATTGAAATCAGTTTGTTCTCTCTTGGCACAATACTGTATTTGTTCTTACATGAAGTATCAATATACAGATGTATATTCCTTTCTTACAGTACTTATAAGCACTTTCGAATATAACAAATCAAATGCCTACTCAAAAAATAAATAAAAAATAAATTTGTCCTATATCCTCCCATTTGATTTTATCCCATCCACACCTCTGCATCTGCCTGTACACAGTAAAAGTTTTTTTTTATTAATCAATTATCACGACAAGAAAAAGAAAATATTACTAAGTATGACCTATGCGTAGGTAAAACGCTCGAAATCTAATGTATATTCGTCGATAACGTCGTAACATATATGTTTATAGGAAAAAGTAATTTATGTAAACATGTAGTGATTATTTTTTCTTCTACTCGATATCATATAAAAACATGTTTACAATATGATATTGATATGTCAGTTTATCTCATATTAAACAAATTCATGCATATTACTATTATATTACTCGCGATTGTGAGTGGTTTATTTGCTGCTCCATCAATATTACCTCTAACATTTGATAGTGAAGAATTATTAATTCCAAAAGGTATTTCAATTGATGCACATCTCAAGAAAATCGCTGAATTTTGGACTGCTGATAAAATGAAACAAGCAAAGGCACCAGAAGAACTCTATTCTGAATTATTCATTCAACAAGTTAACAATACATCTTTAGATAGTAAAACTGTTACTTTTCAAGAGCAAATAGAAGAGATTATCGATGCTATAGCACCAAAATGTATCAGAATCAAGAACAGCTTTTCCTGGTACTCGTCCTACAGTTGGTAAAGTATATTGGAATGCTGGAAATGGCAAATATGGATTTTGCTCAGCTTCAATCATTCCTTCTGATTCTTGAGATTTAATTATCAATGCAGGTCATTGTATTCATGATGGAACACAATATCTTATTAATAATCGATGGGTATTTGTACCAGGTTATATAGATTCAAATACAAATCCTGCACCATATGGTGTTTGGCCTGCTCGTCGTATGAGTGCTCTTTCAACATGGATACAAGGTAAAAGCTCCAATGCTGATGTTGGGATGGTTTCATTATCACTTGTTAATGGTCGACATATTCAAGATCGAATGGGTAGTCATGGTTTGATTTTCAATGCTAAGATTCCTGGATATACACCTAATTTAGGTGGATCACCAAGTTATATTTCATCTTTTGGATATCCATTGAACCTTCAAAATGGTTTGGTATTACAATATTGCTATACGACACCTTCTCGATCTCCATATGCTCCAAATAGTTATAATGGATTATTTATTCGATGTGATATGGGTGGTGGATGTTCAGGTGGTTCATGGAGTAATAGTGCAAATCAAATCATTTCTGTGAACAGTTTCTCAATAACATCATTCAACTACGGCAATCTAAATGGCCCATATCCCGATCAAACAATTCAATCTCTTTATAATTCATGTAAATCAGCATAGAGAAAAAAAAGTCATATTATGTTCTTTTTTTCTTTATTTGTTAATATAAATTTTCTTTTAATCTTAATCAAGTTTATTTATTCTGAAAGATTTATTCAACTTTTTGATTTAGAGTGAATGAAACAAATCTACTTAGCACTAACCAAAAGTTCTCAGAATGTAAAAAAAATCGTTGAATAACTTTTCTGAGCTGAATGTAAAAGCATTTATTGTCATCAAAGAGTTTTTATCAATCTGAAAAAATAGTTTTCATTTCATGACAAATTGTATTGAATTTTGTACGATTTCTTTAAGTTTTCTCAATGTTCGACTTTTTTGCGTCGAACTTAGCTGGTCAATCTTGATGATCTTAGAATATTTCTGGATTTGTGGTAGTTTTTCATTCAAGAACAAACAAAGAAAACTGGCTTTTGAAAGTATTAATCATATTTCTTGCTTTGGTTTATTAAAGTTGAAAAATACACTTGCTTGTCGGTTTCATAAAAGTATAGCCATCGGATTTCAGACAATGGAGGAGTAATCTCATCTACGTTCAATATGCTGCGTTACCCCTACAAATTATTATTGTTAAATAAAATTTACTTTCTAAATGATTCAGTAAAGACTATCACATATAATTCATAAACAATGTCTTCATAATGTTCTTTTTTTATCTTACGGTAAAGAGAAAAGGCCAAGGGAGAACAAACTAATTTCAGTTATTGAAATCAGTTTATTCCCCCTTGTGATCATTTAAAAGTTCAATTATACGAAACCAGATCACATTTAAAAGCTCAAGAGATTGTATTGTTTAAACAGCTAAATAAAAATGTGTGAAACAAATTTTCGTTTATTAATACCAGTAAGAGCCATGAGTTTGATTGTATAATATTTTTCTAGTATTGATTTCTTTCAAATTCAATTTCATTCGAGAGAAATATATCGATAAAATACCATACTCATTATGATATAAATGCTACCAGCTTGTTATCAACAAAAATAGTTCTTAATTAAATTAATATTATTATTAGTTTAGTTTAATGCTGTTCAAATAGCATAGAGAGATAGAGCGAAGGACGCTCTATCTATTGGTATAAAAAGAAATTTTTGTATACCCCTAAATACATATCGACAAAAAAAATTATTGTATAGAAAACATCTAATTATTCATTTTCTGTTTTCTTTCAACAAGAAAGACATAAATATATCGTTTCAGGAGGCTACGTATCTTGACTAATAGATGTCATTTGTTCTCTTCTTTACTTTTTCCCAATACTACTGTAGAAAACGACCATTCGTTTATTCATATATCAGCAACTAAACATAGATATTAATATAATCTATTTTTCCTATTAATGAAAGGAATTCAGTACAGATGTTTTTTTGCTTGTTCTCTTTGCACATTTCAACCGTTATAACTGTAACATTATAAGGTAAAAGCACATGTGAGAAAAAAAGATAATAAAAAGAATAACATTTTTCATGCGATAATTATATTTGTTACAATTGATTCTCTTGTTTAACCTGTATTAGAAAAACTTCTATGTTTGTTTATCATAATCTTTTTCTATTTTGCTTCCACTTGCGTATCTTTCTTTCATTCATACTAATTGATATAGAATATTCTACGAGTATAGATCTGTATAATATTCATCAGTAGAATCAAAGTTATGCACTGAGCAGTTGGTACTGCAATTTATGTATATAACATATGATAGGAAAGAAAGAAAAGATTAAGCTATAGACGAGGAAAGTGGAAAAAAATAATGTTAGCGAAGGAAAAGAAGAAAAAAATAGTATCAGAAAGTACGTATGTATATTCGTTCGATCGAGACTAATAAATATCTTAATTTCATATAACCCTATAATATTAGTTTTTATAATATCGTTAGAAAAATAAAACTACATTTGCTTCTGCATTTTTACTTCAATTTCAGGTTGAAAACTTTCTCATCAAATATCTAACGACGAAGATGCGAGTTGTATTTCTATTACTATTATTATTAATCCGTAAGTGGGAAACATTAGCGATGAAGTATGAATCGAAGGAAGATATTCACGATTTCAAAGTAGCACTAAGCGATAATTTTATCGTTGGCGCTTCAAATCTTCGAAAGACTTATACATTTTATTCAACAACTAATGTATTGCCAAATTCTTCATGTATGATTGATAATCCATACATCGAACTCAATATTTACGGTATTGTAACCTTGGCCGTGAAAGGAAAAAATATTATATCTTTCATTCAACTCGCCGAGAATATGACATCTGAATCTACTGTACTTACTCGAGTTACTATGAATTTGACATTCTGTGGTAATGATCCTAAACCACAACCTATTTTTAATCATACAATTGTATGGAATGAAGATCATCAAGAACATATGTTTTTAAAAGTGGATCCACAACAAAAATTCGCTTATATCTTTGCTGATTCATTTATACTTTCTTATGATTTATTTACTAATCAAATTAGTCAGATTAACAGAACCAATTTTCTCATTTTCGGCGACAATTATGGATCGTTTACTCCTTATGCATTTGATCTGAGAAACGAGTGGGCTGCTGTTGCTGGATTTCATTTAGTTCAAAATCATGCTCGAAGAAAACAATGTCTTTATATATTTGGACTTCAACCATTACGTGTGATTAATGTTAGTGCTATTGGTGTGAACGATATGCAAGGATCCGAACGAACTACTTACAATCAAGATTATGATATGTCACTTCGTATTAATCCTTCGGGAACAACATTAGCTATTGGCGAATTTCAACTAAATGAAGTAACAATTGCGTATATGGAAGGTAACGAAACATCTCGATTTGTTTCAAGATTTCATGAAATTAAAGACGCGGAAAATTGGACTGGTTTTGGTCGTTCTGTTATTTGGCTAAATGATGAAACACTCGCTATACTCGTTCTTAAATCAAGAAATCATAGTTCAACCGAATCGGAAATACAAGTGTATAAAAACATATTTCGTAATCGAACTCGTGGTTCCATTATGCCTAGTTTTGTGATTCCAAACAATCAACAGACATTAGATGGTATTCAACGCTCGAAGTCCTGGCGTAAACATAGTTTTCGTCGTATTCGAACACGCTTGAATAGTTTGTTAATCCTGTTAAGAAATGGTGATATTGTATATATTCCATCTGCAGCTTCTGGTTTTTGTTCTATGGAACTCGTACCAATTCCCTTTCTAAATCTATATATCATGCAACCGAAACCGTGCGTGAGTGGATCTTACAAAAATACTTCTGGACCTGGTCCGTGCACAGTTTGTCCACCGCATACAAAAAATCCTGGAAATAAACCATCAATTAAATGTCGACCATGTAAACCGAATGCATTTTGTCCATTAGGTGCTAGTGATGATGTTAATTTAACTAATTTTAAAACTCATATTCAAACATTTAGTTATCCGGATACACCTACCATCGATGACTATGATGATTTATTACTATTAAATTTTTTCCCTACTACTATCAAGGGTATTTGTTTGGTTTATACGCCTCTTTTCTGGGCTCTTGTAGCTACGGTGGTATGTTTATTGATATGGTTTACAATGTTTCTTATCAAACGACGACGTCCAACTACAGCTGATATCTATCGTCGACAAGCAAAAAGAATTTTCAAACATACTGATCTTATCGGAGAAGGAGAACGATGGATTGGTGGTCTTGCATCAATTGTTATTTTTACTATCATTATCTATTGTTCTATATTTGCCTCCTTTTACTTCTATTCGTATCCGATCGAAACAACAGAGGCAGTCGATAAACCATGTGCTAACGCTCAACGTAATACGCAATTTGATAATGCCCTACAACTGCCTCTACCTGGAACCGATGGTACTTATTGGAAAATATTCGAACTACTCGACAAACAATCGTTTACTATGGCTATACATCTGATTAATACAGGAGTTCAATGTAATAATCTTATTGTTCAACGTAACAGACGTACGGGTACCCCTCTGTTAACGGTCGAAACAAATTGCACCCTGTCACCGAATAATGTAAGTGGTTCGTTTAGTTTTGGTCTACCTACTCATAAGTCTCTTGTTCGAGTTGACATCAAGGGACCTTATTCCATCGGAGCACTTCGTCTTTGTCTATATGGAAAATCTGCCGAAGATACTGAAGATACTGCAAAACATCGATTACATGAACTTGATGTATGTACTCTCTTCTATACGGTTAATCAAACTATTGCACTCTCGACTAGTTTCACTGTACGTCTCATCAAAGTTATTAATGTAACAAAGCCACTCAAACGCAACGATATTACCTATTACGATGGTAGATGGGCTCCGTTTATCACTTATACCGATGTTCTCTCCGATGAATCATATTTCGCAGAAAAGGGAGAATATTTACGATATTCTTCGAAACCAACAACGATTGAGATTAAGCTTGAGGAAGAAATCTATTTTGTACAAAATAATCAATCACCAATTATTCGTCGAGGAGCACTGTTCTTTCATACACTTCTCTTTTGTTTTTCACTTATAGAAATATTTGGGATGATTTTTCTTTGTTACAAACTTTGGTGTCATCCTATCCGACGGCGTATTCTACCACCTAATGTTTATCTAACGGATGATGAGTTTCAATCAAGTCAAGTGCAGATACCTATGGATGTAAGTTTCATTTTTCCACATGGAAATCTTTCATATTATCTTACAACACTATTTCATCAATAAGTTCGGTTTTTCTTTTTCAGTTACAATCACAATCATCACGATTATCAAAAGTACGAACGTCACATACGATCATGAATAAAAATGATCGATTTCGTGACAATTGGCGTTGGAATCGCAAAGCAAAGACTAGTCCAAGTGTTCAAAAACGTCAACAAACAAAAGATACTGTAAAAACTCCAATTAAATCTGAGATCATTGGAACCATGAATAAACCATCATCTTCATCCCCTTCTTTGATAACTCTATTGACTACCAAAACGAATGCTCCATCGAATAGTGTTGATCCTCTAAAGAATGAAATTGACAAGTCAATTCACGAAAAACAATCTGTTGAACAACATCGTAATGATACTCTCTAACATCAGTTAAAATAAAAACAATTATGAACGTAAATATTTTCATAAACTTTTTCTTTGTATGTTCTCTCAAAATAAACGAAAGTATAGTCAATAGGTAGAAGACAATTATGACCATTTGTAAAGGTATAAATGAAAAAACAGATTCTGATTATTGTACTAAACATGATTGACTATTGACAAATTGATGATTCAATGTTTTTACTTGTTAATTATTTTTTTATTATATAAATGCTAATAATATCAAATTTTTGAAAAAACAATAAACTCAGTAATCACTGACACATACAAGATAAAAATTAACTAACGAAGAAAAAAAAGAATACGAAACTTTTTGGATGTAGGAGTAGAATAAATTTTCAATCACGTAGAAGATATCAATTCCAAAAAACACAATATAAATTCATAATAAATGCAGAAAAAACTCGATTTGTTTTTCGATCAAAATAAATTCAATAAATATGAAACCTTTGAATAGTATATACGTCTAACAGATGTGCAATGATCAGTAAGGTTTTTTTCCTTTGTTTTAACTACAAAAAAATGTCAATGAAACATATTGTCAAAGTACATGTCACTTCGATAAAAGCAATAGACATTTACATTGTGAATTCTTAAAGTGAATATCAATCCAAATCAGACGTTGATAAGAAAAAAAAACGATCAGTAACTAATGATGGTTAAACTAAGTATAACAATACTCAATGTTTCTTCCGAAATCATTAGAAATTCCAGTGAGTCTTTCTTTTTAGTCAGATATTTTAGATTTCAAATTATGAATATTCGCTTTTCTCTAAATAGTTATCAACTATTCCAACTGTACGTCAATATCATACGAAATCAAAAATTGGCGAAAGTTTCATTAAACCATTCCAAAGTAAAACCAGTACTAGTAATATAACAAACAATGATAGATCTTGTGAGTTACAATCAAAGGTGAATCATCGTTAATCCCTTCATTTTCCTCCAATAGTAACCAATAATCTTATACAGTTCACCCATCATTTAATAACTGTCTACCTGTGTTAAAACGGCAGAAAATGTCCTTTTTATTCTTACAAATTTGTTCCATATTTCTTATTCTAGTGATTAGAATATAAAGGTTAATTCTTTGTCACAAAAAGAATAATAATGTCCTAAAATAGTAGAAATGATTATATTATAGAGCATCTTCTCAATATTGAAATGCAGTCATTTTTCGATAGACTAAATGCTAAACAATGTTTTTTTAAAATAACTTAGTCATATTTGTATACAAAAGATATATAGTATTAGATAAAGGGAAAAATATACTGACATGAAAAAAAAGTAATGAAGAACTAATGTTTAAAGAAGCAACAAAATGAAATTGGAAACAGAAAAAATGATAATTTGTTGAAATTTGCTTTGTGTATCAAAAAACAAGTTAGTAACAACGAATATGAGATGTAAATGTTTGATACCTCTTGGTTAAAATGTAATGTGTATTCTGTTATCTACTATTTTTAAAAATGTTATCCTTGTAAAACTCACGGTCTTCGACAAGATTTTGAGTAGAAGTGGCCGTTAGTAATAAAGCTTTCTTTTCAGAATTTTTCGTCCGATTCTTCTTTAAAAATAGATAATAGTTTTGACTCTGGATTCCGAAATCAAAAATGGAATAGAAACATCAAGATTGAGTAAGTATTATTCAGTATTTTCTTGTCATCAGATTTCAGAAATATTTCCATTAGACATAAAAAGCGATCTTGTTCGTGGCATTTATGTTTTTATTTACTTCTGCTTCCATTTGCTCTTATTCTTTTTGGTGCAGCCATAGCTGTAGCATTCATTGCAGTAATCGAAACATCTAGAAGTACCTCAACAATAACAACAGTTAGTACAGCAACATCGACAACAACCAGAACCACGAGCACTTCAACCACAACTACCACTATAACGAGTATGTCGTTCCTATTAGCAGCAGAAATTAACGATTTTAATGAATCTACTATAGCGAGGTTAACATTGAGTTAAAATAGCTCATTAGAATTAGCATGAAGTCTTTGAAAAAAATTCTTATTTTCTAATATTTTATTATAGCTTCTATATCAACTAAATTCACCAGAATAAAACGCTATCCTATAATAGAAGGCCATGTTTTTTCATTTTGAAAGGGAAAGGGGGAGGAAGAAGTATACCGCACATGAGTCAATGATTTTTTATACGATTGGTCAATTAAATTTCGTTTGATGTAATCATTTAGCCAACAATCACATAGTGCAAGATCTGATGAATATGGTGGATGTAACTTTATATGGATACCTTCTTCTGTTAATTAATTAATAATATCTGAGTGAGTATGGGGCCAAACTTCCGTACCATTTGACATTACAACAATATGTACAAGAGTATAAAAAATAAATCTTTCTGGTTCACATTTACTATGATGAGCAGCAGTGGTTGTTGATTCACCTTCATTAATCCAACTTGCATTAGTTGACTTGTGACCGATCTACCTATGGTGAATCCATGTCTCATCACGTGTTATAGCTAATATCATACAATCGCCTGGAATTATCACGAAATTTTGCTAAATTTTCATAACAAAGTTTAATACGTTCTTGCTTTTGTCCATCATTGGATACCCGACGTGATATAACTCTTTTCATCTCTTCAACAATTGTGGATAATTCATTCCATTGTACCATGAGAGAATGCGAAGTCTTAGCTATAATCTAGTTATAAGTTGAATATCGAACATTCGTTATGGATTGACTTTGCATCTATTTCCAAAAATAGTTCGGATTTTTATGTGGTATCGATTGAATTTATTATCCATTTTTTGTAATTGTTTTTTTTTTATTTGAATTATAGTTTATCTGAAAAAAAAGCACTATAACTAAGTCCAAAATAGATTTACTATATATATATATATATCATTATAAGTAAAACATTCTACTATTAATCCATGCAAAGATCTCTTCAACGTTAGTTAATTTATAAAATTGCTAATAGCGTTGGCAGAACTTTTGGTTAGATCTAATTAAGAGTGAAAAATACCAATGATACTAAAGTTAGAACAGGGACTGAGAGATATAGTATTAGCTTTTTCTCTAGTAACTGAAACACTCGAAACAATTTTTGTAAAGTGAGCTTTCAGTACAATTACTACTAGTAATAGATAAAATACATCGTCCAGCTAAAAGTGATGTTCACGATTTTTTCAGCAACTACAAGCAGTTCAATTTCAACAACATCAAGATCAACAACAACAAGTAAGATTTCTCTCCCCATTTTCTATCGATATAGTCTCTCTTTAGCTACAACACAATGTACTTATACATTTGGCAACATGACTTGTATAATTGGATTCGATTTATTTGGTCACGATATTACTTCGAGCTATAAGTCCAACTTCAATCTCTGCTGCTCATGGTGTCAATCATATTCGGGTTGTTTAGCATTTACATGGACGACATCAGGTTCCTATTGCTATTTGAAAAGGGCTGCTTCAACTCCTAGCGCTAGTTCGGGATTGATCAGCATGTATTATTGACATCAGTTTTCAGCGTTATGCTTTACACTACGAAGCAAACATGTTTCTTTTTGTTTAATGATATTGTTACGAAATCAACAGAAACACGTTCTAAAACAATGAACAATTATAAAAAAAATAAATGCACATTCCAGCATCAGTACGAAGAATTAATAAAACTAACGAAGGAATCTCTCGAGGTGACAAAAAGCTTTTTGTCACCTTGAGAAGCTCCCTCGTAAGATGTATAGCTGATAGGTCTCTACGGCATTCTATATTCAACAGTTGACGATGTCATTGATTTTTGGATATCGTACCATTTCCAATAGGATATTACTGTTTGATACACGATATCGATATACTAACAAAAGCTTTCGAAATCGAGTGTGAACTCATCATCTTCCACTCTATCAGCAATTGCGCCGTTCAATAGAATATAGCTATCATCCTATGGGGCATTGCATGACATTAGAGAGATGATGTACACACACATTTATTCACCATAAACCATTAACGATTGTCAATGAGACATCGCGTTGTAGTTAGGAAGAGGTTATTCCTTTACAAACCTTCAATATAAAATAACTGATGCCATTAAATGGGATTTGTATTGGTCAAGAAGTCAGATAATCTGATCAGTCTCAGATTCATATATCAAAATATCTGATATTAGAACACGATCAGGCATAGTGGTGTAACTACGGAGGGTGCAATACCCTCTCTGTAAATTTGCATCGAAATAAGGCGGAGTTTCCTATTTATCCACTATAAAATGGTATGTTTATGACCTTAGAGAACATTTAATTTTACACGGACGGGAGATAACAACTTGTTTTAAATAATTGTTTTGAGCGTAGCCGCCTTCGGCGGCAAAACTATTGAAACTATAGATTCCCGGAAGCAATTGTGAGAGTTCGTCCCATTAACCCTTTGAGCCCCGATAGGACATATATGTCCCACCTAGCAAAAGTTTCTAATTTTCAAAAAATTTCAAATATGCTTGTGGTTTTTAAGATCTAGATGGGATCTTTTCAACAAATGTTCGTAGTTAAGACATACTTGTCCAAGATTGTACAGACATCCGTATGGATAAACAATATCGAAGTGTACTGGGGTGTGTTCATTTGATTTCAGAAAGTTTCCTTGAAAAATCTAAACTTCTGAAAAATTCGTGTTTCGACTCATTGTGTCGTGATGAAACCTAACTGTTTTCTAAATTATAATGAAATGAGATTCTGACGAACTCTTATCCGATGAAAATGAAAGTACAAATAGTTCTCATGAATTTGAAAGAAGTACTTCTGAAGATAATGATTCATTAATCGAAGAACAAAACCAAAACTCCATGGATAATTGAGGAGAATGGAAAGTTGAGAGCTCAAGTTTCTGTACTTCTTTCAATTATTTTGATGGACATGCACTAGGAAACAATATAGATCGGCCAATAGATTCCTTTTTCAAGTTTATAAGAATATTTTTTCATTTCCTTGGTATGTCATTGGTAAATTCATTTATCTATTATAAACATCTTTCTAATAGTAATATTAGTATTATAGAATATATATCATCTATTAGCACGGCACTGATAGGTAATTATTGTAGTAGAAAAAGGCTAGGAAGACCTTTGGTAATGAGTGATCAGAAGAAAGTACGCTTAGAAAAGAAGATTATTGATACGAAAATTCTAAAATATCACAACTGTTAGCTCATATGTCAGAAGTCATTTCAACTCGTCGTAAATGTGCTTATTGTGGTGTTTGTTTATGTGTAAAAAATTATTTTTCTTTGTATTATTAAAACTATGTATATCAATATTGAAATGAATAAATATATAATCACATAATCACACAGGTTTTTGTTTTAACTTAACCAGAGGTTTCGTAATATCATCTAGCTACCTAATGGTATATTTTAACAAACCTAAACTCGATAGAAACAAGTCAGGACTCATAGGATTAAAAGAGGAATCTACTTAGAAACTTTGATCCTATCAAAATAATGATTTTGCAAAAAAAATTAAATTTGAGACCACGAAAGTCTCGAGTTTTCTTACAAATATTTGGACTGCAATTTTATCAATTCTGCGAAAGAGACATTTTTGGTGTTTTTAAAACTTCCAAGATTTTTAGATTTGAAAAAAAATCATCTTTCCATTAGGTCTCGTCCGACAATCAATGAGTTCGCACATCTTCAACTGCGATAACTTCCTAGATTACTTATAAAGAGATTTTTCCTATCTAAAAAACTTCATTCCTAATAAAACTCGGCAGTATGGTGATCTTCTCCGGTAAACGTTCTAAGGAACTTGTGAATTTCTTGAGACAATACTTTTCTCTCTAAAAAGAATATAAGAGAAAATAGAAGTTCTGTCCTAAGCTTGCAAAAAGCCTTCATTTGATGAGAAATTGTTCTGACTTTTCTACAATTTGATGAATTTTTTCGAACATTAACACTTTTCAATGAGAATCAGTTAGAAACAAGATTTTCGTACACTTCAGACTGCACAAATGAACACTTGTCACCAGAAGTCCAAACAGGCCTATTTTTCCTAGGCCTGGCCTGCTCACGGCAGGCTGGATATCCCTCTAGCCTGCCTGCGCCTGTGATGCATTTTTCTTGGCCTGGCCTGCCTGCCTGTTATTTATAACAGGCCGCCTGGCCTGTCTGTCGTAGTCTGTATCTAGTTTTGTATGTAGGTTTAATTTGACAGCTGACTAGGATAAAAGCAGATTCTTCATAACTTATAAGAAAGATATGTTAATTTAAATGAGATTATCAAATGAACTTTTAATTTTTATTTCAATATATTATGTTTTTGCCGAAGATAAATTAACGATGATGAAATGAGAAAAAAAGAACATCAATAGTGTGACAGATGACGAAGGGTGGAGGTGAAATTGACGAAATGTGAACAGAACTAAGGCAACATATGTGAATATATGGAAAGGACAGAAAAAAAGATGTATAGAAAAAAGAAAGAAAAAGAGGATGATACATATCATCCTCTAACAAAGAAGGGTGAATCCACGGGGTTTCTACTACTGTCGGGAAAAACAGTATTCTGTTCCAATATTATGAATAAACGTTTCTTTTTTTTATTTTAATAGTCTAGTTAGACGTAGCATCGTCGAAAATGGTCTAAGGTAATAATTGAAAGCTTTTTGAACATATAAAATATGGAGAACCACATCAATTTTTAGGAACACCACACATGCAAAGGGTATCCTATAATAGCTGATAATTACATTGTTAACGATATTTTTCATATTTTTTCTAGACGTAACGAGCTGAAATTTTGATCACACGTATATCTAATAAACATCTTTTATTTCTGAAAGTTTCAGCTCTCTAGCTAAAACTATTGATGAAATATCATCTAGTGTGCTCGGTTTTTGCAATAATTTTACAATAAAAATATACAAAAAAATGTACGAAAACTTATGTATTTCAGCCTTGATGATATATTTTCATCAATAGTTTTAGCTAGAGAGCTGAAACTTACAGAAATAAAAGATCTTTATTAGATATAGATGTGATCAAAATTTCAGCCCTCTGCGCCCAGCAAAAGTATGAAAAATATCATTGACAACTTATTATGGGATACCCTTTATATGTGTGAGGTGTTCCT
>JAJEKB010012496.1:0-14405 GCA_022393335.1 Macrotrachela quadricornifera | reverse complement strand
TTCCATTAACAATATCTTGTATAAGTAGATAATATTTATTGAATGTATAGAAAGAAAAATCAATTTTACAATTAGAGTTTTAACCATAAAATATTCAAATTTAATGCTGATCTTAATTGAATTTATTTGTATTTATAATATATTTTTACGAGATCTTTAAAAAAATGAACGTCAACATTAATTATTCAATTGCAGAAAAAGAGTGATTTATACGTATCTTATATCTGATTGAAATTGTACGATATGTCACATATATATATGTAATTAAAAAAATATAATTATCAATTACTTTACAGACAGAATGATAATTTAGAATTACAAGTGAATGCATTCATGTGGAAAAATAAAATTTTTTGCCAGAAAAATGTGTGATATGTAATTGTAAAAATTACTTTAATTTATCAATATTGATACGCTAACTATTAAAAATGTGTTTTTTTCCATTAAAATGATGTCACTGTAGTACAATAGACTGATATTAGAAATTTATATTTCCTATGTATTTATATACATACAAATATAGTTATGTCTGAGACAGGCGAAAAAGCATATAGAATATATCGTCAAACCATTTTTAAATAAAAACACATGTGAAAAGACGTAGAAATATAGTTGAATAAACGAAGGAAGGAAAAAAAAGGTAGACATCATTGTAATACTTCTTAGTTTAATACTGTTTTATTTATTATAGTAATACACAGACACAGTTGCGTATAATTCACCAATATATTTCACGGATCACTGATTAGCCTATTTATTTTTACTTCCCAATTTTTTTCCGACTTTATTGTTGTATTTGATCGTCTCTTAAAAATAATCCAAATTGTGTATAATCATCACATATATAATGTATAGCCTTTAAAGTGAAAATAGGGTTATAACTAATCAAAATCTATTTACGTTCGTTGTTACATCCATTGATAACAATGGAACGATTCGATCAAATCATCATCATATTCAATAAAGTATTATCTGCTTGTAAATACTTTCTCAGACGACTGATTGCACGTAAACCAATGCTGCAACTAGAAGCTGAAACTCACACACACAATGAATTGAAACGTACATTAAATGGGTTAGAATTAAGTGCTATAGGTCTTGGAGCTACTATTGGTAAGTTTTCTTATAGATAACGTATGAAATAATGGAATTTGATACTCACCTCAGGTGCAGGAATATTCACCTTAAGTGGACAAGCTGCTGCAACATATGCAGGTCCATCAGTAATTATATCCTTTATTATAAATGGCATTGTGGCTCTTTTGTCTGCATTGTCATTTGCAGAATTAGCTGCAATGATGTCTAATTGTGGAGCAGCATACACATATACTGATGCAGGTCAGTTATTGATCTTATTTCTGTTGTATTGTTATTGAATATTTGTTTTCATTATTTTAGTCCTCGGAGGTATATTCAAGTATAAATATCATTAAAAAAATATTTATTTTATTATTATTTATAGAATATTTGGCATGGTTTATTGGATGGAATTATGCATTACTTTATCAATTAGCAGCTTTAATGGTGGTTGTTCAATGGAGCAAATATGTTGTGCATTTTATTGGCATTGTATCTAATTATAATGTCACACATTTTATTGTTGAAGCACCAGTAGCTTGGAATGAAGAAGCAAAATATTTTTTTGTTACTGGTCAAGCAATTAATTTACCTGCAATTGCAATTACGATTTTTATTACAATCATTCTTATGATAGGTATTCGTCCAACATCTATAGTTAATCTTGTATTGGTTGCCATTAAAATTATTATTCTTCTAATATTTATTTTTGCCTGTTGTAAATATGTGAATCTTGATAATTATAAGCCATTTTTTCCAGCAAATCAAGGTATACAAATTCTATTTTACAAACATTTAAGAAAATAAATTAATTTTCATTTTATCTGTTAGGCTCATTTAATGAATATGGAGTGACAGGCATGTTGCATGCATGTACTTTTGTCTTCTTTGCTCAAGTAGGATTTGATTCAATTGCAACAGTAGCTCAAGAAGCTAGAGATCCAGCACGATTAGTACCTCGTGCCATTATAGCATCAGTGATTATTTGTTTATTAATTTATATTGGAATATGTACAGTAATGATTGGACTTGTTCCTTATAAATTATTAAATACAATTAGTCCTCTTTCTGAAACAATGTGAGACTTTATTGATTTTTTACAGAATATTTATTCTATTCATTGTAAATATTTCTAGACACGCTACGCCTTATGGTCTTTGGTTATTGATTATTATGGATTTGGGTGCTATTGCTAGTCTTACAACTGTTGCATTAACAGTATTACTTTCACAAACTCGAATATTTTATGCAATGGCACATGATGGTTTATTACCACCAATATTTTCTAGAATTCATCGTGGTACAACAACTCCTTGGATTTCAATAATTATTAGTGGTAAACATTATTTTATTCTATTCATGATATAAAATTTAGATTTATTTTAGGTATCTTTTGTGCGATTATTTCAGGTATCTGTCCTGTAGACATAGTTGGTGAAACAACTTCAATTAATTTTCTCATTACATGTCTTTTTGTACATATTGAAGTAATAGTCGTAAGTGAAATTTATTGATTTATTTCATTCTTTTATTTAATTTATCTTTTATAGATGCGATATTCACATCGAGATATGGATCGATTATTTAAAGTTCCATTTGGTCCATGGCTTATCCCAACAATTGGTTCATTACTTTGTATACTTCTTTTGAGTGGAATATCAAAAGAAACTGCTTTTCGATTTCTTGTGTGGACAGCAATAGGTCAAGTTATTTATTTTTCTTATGGTTTTCGCTATTCTAATAGGCGAGATTTAGTAAGAAGAGGATCAATTAAAAGTGTAATAGAACCTCCACCCACAATAGAAGATATGATGAATTCAAATCGTTATGGCTCTGTCTCAGATATGGATAATGAAACAATAGCAACTACAACAAACGCTTCCTCTGTAGAAATTTACCGATATTAATATAAAATATTTGAATTAAAAATAAAATTATATGATGTTTATCCATTATTTAGTAAATGAAATAATTTAGACTTAAATATATATGAAATTACATAATCTGTATTATATTCTAGATGTTTGTCTACTGGAAATTTTGAATAGAACTTCATATCTTCATTAAAAGAATGATATCATCGAGAAAAAGACAAAAAAATCGTGTATTATACTAAAATATATGTTTGAGATAATGTGTAGTCTTAAAAAAAAATTTTAAAGATATTATACTTTGTTAAAATCATCAGATTTTCGTGTTTCTTCTAGTTTTACCTTTATTCTATCTCTAAACTATGATAACATACTTAAAGAAATGATGTTAAAAAAAATAAGAATTAACGCAATGACACAAATTTTTATTTTGATATTAAATATATATTTCATTGTTTTGTATTATGCAAACCAAAAAAGGTTTGATGAAAAATATTGATCAAAATGTCGTTAAAGCCTCAAATTCTATATAGTACGGGTACTCGTTGATCGTGAAGATTTATATAATTGGGATTCACACCAGGCCTGCAGAATCTGCCGTAGCTTCTCTGCAGCACACAAAAAAATCTGAAAAATTTCCCCGACTTTCAGAAACGTACAAGTCGGAGCATCTTTTCTAGGAAAAATGTATGTTAAAGAAAATAATTCTGTTCTTTTCTCGGTTCATAAGTTTTGTATTCAACGAATAAGACAAAACTACAAAAGGTTAGTGTTATTTTTGTTCATTTTATTCAATCGTAGAGGTAATCCGATGGTAATGGTAATTTTACACTGAACTGTTAGTCACAGATGCAGTAACTGTATCGTCGATTTAGGTGACTTGAAGAGTGGAAGCTGTCCAGGTTGTGGTTTTGATCGATATTTTTCATTTGGATGATAACTCTTGTGATGATCGTGCGATTTGTCTTTTCTGCGTTTCCAGTCACAGTAGTATCATTCAACTCCTTCTTTACTTGGGGGTTGCTGTTTACTCATCGATGTTCTTTAACGTTATACGATCTGCTAAATAATTACAAAACTACTATTAAAATCCTACTTTCTAAAAAGGTCATTAAAAAATGGATTCGAGCTTTCATCAGCATACTTTCGGTACTATTAGGAATGATATCAACATTGAAAACAACACAAAGAATAAAAAGAAGAGAAAAAAGAGAACCAAAAAAGCTGATAATATGAAATATAAAATGTATAAAATAACCACATGTCTTAATACCAATATATATAATGAAATATTTTCTGTTTTTCGGGTAGTTACTAATCAGATATCGGCACGGCCAAGCGTTACAGAATTTCATTTTTCGACTTGTGAGATAAATATCTCCTCAACAACAACAGAAATGCGTCTGAAATTTTGGGCATATATAGAGATAAACTAGTTCTATCAGCATTAAAAATTTCATTGAATTACCACGAGCCAAAGCGAAATTATTTGAAAAAAATCGTTCTTTACGAAATTTCAAAAAATGGACAAAATTTTTAGGGATGACTCAAATTTTAGCATTTTTCTACGAAACTAAGCTACTCATAAATGAACGTTCTATACAAAATTTTTTCAGTTTTTCACAAGCTCTTAGAATATCATGTCGTTTTCACTATAAGACAATCCCTTCGAATAAGGCAACTTAAAAGGCTGACCGTTATGGAATTTCATCAATTTTCTCTTTTCCTACGGAGGACACTTAGTGCTATTTTTATGATAATTTCAACAATGAAATCTAACTTTTTTAACTCTGTAACGATTAAGAATATTGTTTTCTATAAATTGATTAGTTCATTTTCATCTTCTTTTCGAAATTTCATTCATTATTTTGACTAAAATGAAAGGTTAAAAAATGAAAAAACAGTGAAATCTCGTAATTATTCGTGTTCATACTTTCTGTAATCAATTTTTTTTCTGCATTTTACTGATTTTAAACCTTCTCCAACGAAGAGGATCGATGGCTGGCCGTGCCCATATACTAATATAAAGATATGCAGTTATTTTATATGTTTTATATTTTGTATTATTAGCTATACTGGTTCTCTTTTTCCTTTTCTTTTTATTCCTTGTGCTGTTTTTCATTTTTGATAACATTCTAATGACACTGACTTTACCTTGACGAAAGCTCGAATTGGCTTCTGAATGATTTTTTGAAAACTGATTTAAATAGCAGTTTTAGATTCAACCGATAAATAGTTATTTCGTATTATTTTACTGTCTAACGTTCAAAACAAAATATATTGAACAAGTTTACCAAAAAAATTGAAACAAATGAAATATTGAAAAGACAGACCTCAATTCTTACAAGATGACTCTCGCGATCCATAAGATCCATATCTGAGTCTCTGGATTGTTATATACTTTAATTCAACAGAAGTTGTCTGCTTATAAACGACAGAGAGTATACCACGAATACTGAGAAAGATTTGATACTATAGCTACAGGCTTTCGATAGAGAGAACGAAGTGCAGTGTAGAATGATCGTGCATACATGACGCGTATAACGTACATATCTGTGTTCCGCTCTTTTCTTTTCTTTTCTTTTCCTTCCTTCGTTTTCAGATATTTCCCCAAACATTTTGTCTTTTGGATGTGATTTATATACTTTCACTCTCATCCTGTTTTCTTCGAAGTCTGTTCAATTTTCTCTAGTTCATTCATGTATATACAATTGTCGCTTGAAAACAAGATAGTTCAGCATTAATGCATCAGAGCACCCTCATTAACAAGAACGATTAGTTTTTTCTTTTAAAGAAACTGAAATTTCCCTATCAAAGGCTGAGATATCACTATTTAAGCTACGGTTACTTTCTCATTCAATGAATTTGTGTATCCTACTCTCGGTTCAAGAATTTTCCCCTTCTGGAATTTTTCCTTTCTTAATTTTCACTTTTCGATTTCTTCCTTTCTCAATTTTTCCCAAGATTTTCCCGAGAAGTCCATTTTTCCCAGCAGTGGCGCTGCAGCCTACGGGTAGATTCTGCACCCCTGTCGTATGTTTACAGACAAAACATGTGCCCGAACAAAAAAAATTATCACAATTGATTAGAAACAAATTAAAAGAAACAGTTCTATACTACAGTAAAAAGTCCTTTCAATAAATACATTCATTGCAAAATAGGAATTTCTTTGAAAATAAAAATCATTCAAAAAAAAATTTTCATCTAATAGAATAACAAGTGATGCAAAATGACATGCAAGTTGAAGATACTCAAACGGAACAAACTCACCTATCAATTCCACAAGTTCAAATTGAACAACCCACACGTACAAATGGACACTTAATACATGATGATGCTACACATCCACGAGCGAAATTATTTTTTTTCATGTCACCATGTTGGAAATGTTATTTACAACGACAATTTTTTCTGGAAAGCATGGTTTCAATTTATTAAGACATTGGCTACGATGTGGTCCATCGGTAGATCACAGTAAAAATATTTGAATATTTTCACATTATTTTAACCAAATGAATTTTTCTTTTTGTTAATGATACAGGAATATTTAAAGATTATATTTTTAAAAGAAACAAATAAATATTGTGTTAAAGTAGTATAATTAGCTTTAAGAAGCAAAATAAATCTTTCTGAGATTTTTGACAAATATTGTTTAGTTGCATAACATCTTTCATTTCTAATAGGTTTAGTTTTATCTAAAACATTATATTAGGAATATTTCACTAGAATTCCAAAATAAAGATAGTGGAAATATTTAAATATTATTATTGTGACACACCAGTGGACCACATCGTGTCTAATGTGTTAAACTTGTTGACTGAACTGACCACTAACAATTTTAATTGCTCGATCTATATTAGATAAAGATCGAAGATAGATTTCATATACATCAGCATCTTAAAATGGTTTTATTTGATCAATTAACCGATGAAATTGTTTTTGAGCTTGAAGGTTTTGTTCAGTAGAATTGAGAGAAGCATCCAACCAAATAAGAAAGTATAACCTGGTAGACCTGATAGTTGAAGATGACACTGACATTTACAAAGAAAAAATAAAAATCTTGACTCTTGAGAAGTGATTTTGTTTTGAAAGAGAAAAAGAAATGTTGCTCGACAAATATTTGGTAAGGCAAGAGAAACAGTGTTAGCGATAATTCACAACCTTTTATTATTATACATATCATTTTGACGAATAGAATAATTTTTACTCGAAAACTTTATGATCTTTTTTTCATGGTAAATGATTGATATTTTATTGTTATTTATTAAAAATGATTTTTATTCCAGAAAGAATCGGTTACACGACATTTGCGGGCACGACTTTTCCGCGCAACAATTAAAAGCGACACTTCCGCGCGCCCTCACCCTCACTCTGACACATTGCGCGGAAGTGTCGCGCGCGGAAATATCGTGTCACGAAATAACAAATTCATTGAATGTGTCGCCTCATTTTTTTTATCGAAGGCTCAGATATTTCTGTATAAATTGTTTGACATGTGTGTATTTGTATTTGTTTAACCTTTTGGGGATGGTTGGTCCATTTTTGGACCACCTATTTTTCAATAAAGAAAATAATTGGTTATTTCACACTAAACTATTAAACAGATGAGATTATTAAACTCATAAACAACTACATTTATCGTTTCATACTTTTCTTTTCTTTTTTCTATGTCTCCTATAAATTCTTATCAAATATTCCTTGTTCTTGCTGGTAAGGTATAATGACATGATATTTTTTCACTTCTCATTTGATCTATTGTTTTCGAGAATATTCTCATGCACTATTGGGCGTATATATATACTCGTTCTCATTGACAAATTTACGTTGTTCTCAAATTTGCAAAACATATCATTTCTCTTTCGAACTTTTATTCTTTATCTCTTCATATGGAATCCTTTTTGAGCCACATAGGATAAAATGGTTGTAGAAGTATCTTTTGATACAAAAAAATTCCGTTCTGAAAAGGTTGAAATGAAAATAAGAATTATTTGGTTGGAAAGACCATGATTCATTCTATGAGGAAGAGAAAGAGAAAAATGACTTGTTCTATTATGCTTTACGATCAGTTATGAAAGATAGGAAGAAAAGAAAGTAATTTTTTCTGTTTTATACTTATAGTAAACGAAACAGCACATGTTACTTTTGAAATAACATCAACTCATTACATTGAAAAGTGAAAAAAATGATCTTAGAAACGTTACCAAATGAATTATTGCACGAAATATATGAATTCCTTGACATCGTTGAAATTTTTTATGCCTTTCACAATCTTAATAATCGTTTCAATACTCTTCTTTTTACTTATTTTCATGACTATCGTATTAACTTTCATTCCGTTTTGAAATATCAATCCGATTTTCTCTCTCAATATTATCTACCATTAATTATCGATCAAATCACTTCACTTCGTCTCTCGGATAACAATGTTGAAAGATCATCACAGACCGACTTTTTCTTTTCTTCTGGCCTTTTACTCAATCATTTCATGCATTTGCGATCATTATCATTATGTTATATTAGTTGCAACACAACATTGTGCAAAATAATGAACGATTGTCATCAACTTCTTCATCTTACTCATCTTAAAGTGATAAAATGTTGTAATAAATATATGAGCTCTGTTGATTTCTCCAACATTATTTGGAGTCTACCTAAATTGACTCATTGTCGTCTGGATATGGAAGATGATTTTTGTATGCCAACAGTTATGTCATTATCCATCAATTATGTATCAATTTCATGCAAATATTGGTGGCTGAGTCATGTATCTAATATTTTTCAACGAACGCCTTATCTGCAACGTCTTCACGTACCTCTCAACCATTTGAATGATAGTCCTGATATATTACCTTCTTTTCTATCATTAACAATGTTAAAATTATCTGATGTACGATCATCATATATAATGATGAGTGTTTTGCAAGCTGTACCTAATTTAACTTATTTGAAAGTTGATACATATTACATTAACTGTGATGGATATCGTTGGGAAGGACTTATAGACGAGTACTTACCCAAATTAAGAGTATTGCAGCTGAGGATGCGTATTCAATTTCCTGGTAAAAGAAATAATGAACAATATGTTGATCAATTTATTGACTCATTTCGCACTCAATTTTGGCTTGAAAAACATCAATGGTTTATTTGTTGTCATCAAAAATCTGAAGATAATTATAGATCCATTCTTCTTTATACTCTACCTTATGCTTTCAGTGATTGTACTCTTAGTACATTAAGTATAGCATATAAATCAACATGTCCTGAAGATAATGATTATTATTCATATTTTAAAGTGAAAAATCTTCGATGCGAATTCTTTTTAGCTACAGCTTTTATTTCTCTTAGGCAATTTTCTAATATTCGAAATATTTCTATAGATTTACGTTTTGACAAAAATCTTTGGGAAAATACTCCAAAATTTTACCAACTAATATCGATTACTATTTTATCAACTGATCATAATGTTCAATTCCATTTACAGTCATTACTTGATCGATCACCTTGCCTATATTCATTAAAAATTCAATCTTCGCCGTTATTTGAAATACCTATAATCAAAAATATTTCCGAATCTCTTCGTCAATTTGATTTACGACAGTATCAAAGTTGGGGACATAGCTTATCATGGAATAGAGAAAAATGCAATGCGTTCATTTGCTCATTGTTAGCTATTCATTGTGAAAAACTTCTAATTAATATTCAAAATCGCGAAAGTATATTGGATCTTGTTAGTAAACTAAGTAATCTTCGAATATTGTACGTTGAATATGAGGATTCTCAAGACTGGCCTCACTTCCGCTATTACTCTTCCTTTCGATATCACACTGATTGGACATATTGTTCTAATAATAACGAGACGCGCCTTGATGTATTCATCAAGTGGCTACAAGATCAGTTTCCTGCAGCGTGCATTAATTTAAAAAGTAAAAGCTATAAAACCAGTTTGAAAATATGGATTTATTTAAAACATCACAAAATAATCACAATCGACATTTATTAACTTAAATTGATTTTTATATTCATGTGTTTTTAAAATTATTTTGACAATACGAAAAGAAAAATGATGTCGATAATTAATTAAAAATAAGCAAAAGTGTGAGAAAGATCTAAAATAGATTTCTCTCTGTAAAACTTTATTGTCACTTATAGAAAATAAAATAAATTTACTATTTTGTGTGTTTAGAACTTAATGAGGCATTCATTATCAAATTTTACGAACAGTTTGAAATAAATATTCATATCCATTCTATTATTATTTTAGCAGATTCTTCACATGATAATGATTAGAACAAAAATGTCAATCAATATTTTTATCTATTTCAATAGTAACAATAACATGTACAAGCACTGGAACAATTTCATTATTTCAACTAAATATTTCAATATTAACTATTATTCATCTCGCTGAAATGGATAATACTGAGATTTGTATATTGGTGACATTCTATGACAAAAACAAGAATAATAAAACATTTTTGTATGTTTGCATTAAATGAGATAAAGCATATTTTTTTTCTTTCATATTTATGTCAATATATCATCTTCAAAGAAGAGAAAAATGATGTTGAAAGCATTATCGAATGTATAATTATTCGCAATATTTAAATTCTTTGGTGCTACTTAACTCTTTTACGTATTCTGAAATCTCAATAGTCTTTAGAATATCATTCTTTTCACTTATTCTTGATTCGATCATGCCAACCTTCACTCTTTGTTAAAATATCAGTTTGATATTCTCCCTCATCAAGTATCAATTAAATCATCTCATTTCTTCTTTCCAATCACAATAACGAAAGTTTACCACAAATAGATCCGTTCCTCTCTTTTCCTAGGGAGATTTTATGTTGCAATATCTGTCATATATGTTCAGTTGATGTTTTTAGAAGTCACATCGATTAGGGCTCTAATAATATATCTCTTTATACATATTAGTGTCATCGTAGTAAGTTTGATAATCTGATTTGTTTGCACTTTATAGATGCGTTACACACATGGAGATATGCTATGAGGTTTTCATATTCCATTTGTTTCGTTCTTAACACCAACATTAGGTGGTTTACTATATCTTCTACTTTTGATTAACATATCAAAAGAAAGTAGAATTCGAATTAATGGACGGAAACGAAAATGAGGAGGATGGAGGAATAGGATAAATGGAATTTTATCAATGATAGAAAGTATTGATATGAATGGCCCATACTCGAATCTTCATCACATTCTGATGAATATTTATCTCGATAAAAAACACAAAACATGTTAACAATTGAATTTTGCATTATACTTTGAACCACACAAATACCTAATTTACTTTTGATTATTGTTGAAGACCATTGCTCAAAAGTAGAAAATGAAATTATGAAAATTAGTGTTATATTCCATTCATGAGTAACAATATCAAAGAAAATTTATAAATAAAAGGCTAAATAATTCAATATTAAAATAGTAAAAAAAAGCTTAATCAGCTTCTATTTCATGATATTCTGATGGCTTTTTTTCCTCTTTATCCGTTTTTGAAAAGAATTGTAATACTAATAATACATAACATGCTAATGATGCACATACTTCTGATATATTACTAGCATATTGAAATGCATGTGCAAGTTTTTCATTATGTTCTTTGCTTATTATATCTTGTTCATCTTGTGCACGACGATAATAGACAAATTCAAAATTTTCACAAATAACAGTATTTGTTGCAAAAATAATTAATAACCAAAATGATAATCGTGAATAACCAGAATAAGTTAAATCAGGATTATTATAAGAATGTGAAAAAAATTCATATAATATAAAAAATGCAATTGAATTTGTACTTATAACATCATAAGTTGTAAATATTGGTATTAAAATAATTAATAAAACTTCTAATCGTGACATTAAATGAAATAAATTATGTATACTTAATCCCATACTTACACGATATTGACGATACCATTTTAAGTAACCAATAGCAACAACAAACATAATATCGATAATACCATAAACAATAAAAACAGACATTAGAAATTTACTACCTATATAATGTCCATAGTAATGAGCATAGAGAATATCACCAGTTAAAATGCAAGAAAGAAGACAGAATTGATAAAATAAGTAAAGTTTTGGTTATGTTGCTCTTTACTATTTGGATCAAATGCAGAGCGAAGCCAGACAGCATCGCCAATGTATGCAAGAACAGCGATAAGTGGTAATAACCAACCTAAGAAAAAATTCTATTAGCAAGAATTCTTAATATACTTGATGTATCCAAAAATGAATTTTTTCATATTTCACATCTTACATAGTAACTGCTTCAGTTATAAAATCTGTTTTCGATTGAGACTATTTCCATTAGATATTAATGAAAAAGTCTATCTTGATTTAGGTTTATGAACTTTCCTTTACGAGTTATATTCATGTCACTGAGTTTTCAGTCTTTGAACTACGACTACCAGTAAAATACGACGATCGAATTTGGAGTCAAGATTTTGTCTATGGATAGATCTTATTATCATTAAAATGGGCCAAAAAAACTCTTCCTTATAAAGATAATCCATTTACTAGAAGGTGCTTGCTACAACTGTCATGCAAAATATCAACAATTTTATAATAACCTAATATCTTGACACAGAAAAGTTCATTTTTGACTAAAACTATTCGCCTATACTAAAAATCATAAGACCTGTTCATAGATAAAATCTTAGCATGAATTCAGATAAAGATGAATTTTTTCACTAGCTATTAGCGCCCATATAATGACAAAAGATTCTACGAGGTATATGCTCCTATTTACTTCAATTTTTCGTTAAAATTGTAAATTTTGACGGATTCCTGTAATCTTTTGGTTTTTTGTATCGATTTTCATGCCAGTTTTATAAAATACATAGATCTGAGAGGTTTTCAATAGTTCTTTTGCTATTTCTTTTCATCCTCCCGTCAAAGTTTTCTATGCTGTCAGAAAGGAAATTACAAAAATGATTGATTAAATAAACAATAATACCGAAAATCAATAGATTTATGAAAAGATTACTAAAAATCAATCGATAGAAATAACACTTTTTGATTTCAAATATCACTGTTGACAAGAAAATATTTATGGACTTTAGAGTCTTTTCATATGCCTTTGTATTTATGATATGAAAAGTCACAGACATATAAGACTACTAATAGAATTTACTAGAAAAGCCCTGTTTTTAGGTAAATATCGACAGATCTCAGAAAAAAAGCTATAATAGTACTTTCTTTTCCATTGCATACGAATGTTTTACAGTATAACAAGCATGGTATCCTATTTAAAATGTTTTAAATATTTTCTTTACTGCTTTGTCTTATCATTTGTCTTAGGAAAAAATTCACTAGAAACAAATAACCTAATCCATTTAATATCCAGTCTGTATGTATTGATTGATTCATATGTTCAATTTGTGTGCCCATTCTATGTTCTGTAATTCCACTTGTTCCATGTGCTGATGATTTATTTATGATTATATAATTGTCGTTTAATGTTAACTGTGGGCCACTTTGAGCATTCTCTATTTCTAACTGATGCCGTTCTAAAATAGAATTATATATCTTAAATTTTATTTTTATAAATACAATCGTTTTTTTTTCTTAGGAAACAATTTTTACCTAAACCTTCTGTATTATTATGCTGCTTAAACAATTGTTTATGCACTAGTTTCAAATGTCGTTGTGATCCATTACCAATAATATTATTTTCCCAATATTGTTGATTCTTTGTAAATTTTGACCATGTTTCAAAATCTAAATCAATAAACTCTCTAAAATCATCATCATACCACTGTAATTGTAAATTTTTTATTTGTTCAGTATTAAAAGTAAAACGATCATATATTTTACGTTCCATGCTGGACAAATCATCTTTTCGTGTAACACTAATTGATTTGAGTTGATTGCCATATTCTACTAATATTATAAATACATCAGATATATTTGAAGACATTATAAGTTTGTTAATTGAAGACGATGATTTAAATTAATACTATTACTTCTGCTTAAGATCTTCTACTTTCTCTTCACGTATTTGTATTGTTGCTTACGTTCTCTAATGATGAAGAGCAACTTGAAGATAAGCTTTTTAAACAGTAACAGCAAATGGAAAAAGCCTTGAGATTATCATGTCTACTTTTTTTAAATTTATTATCTCGATGTGATCTTTACAAAAGTCAGACAGAATTGATAAAAGCACAAAGTATGATGGTCACGTGTACAGAAAACAACGATGTTACTATAGATATACTATTTAGTGTGAAAATAAAATGGTAGAGAAAGATGTATGAGTAGCATTATTACGAATTTTCGTTGATTATAATTATAGAAAAATACAAAACAAAGCAAAGATTGTTGTATGGGTTTCAATGCTTTGTTATCATAGTTGTGATGTCAACATATTTTCCTGGAAAAAGTTGCATTTTTTCATCTTCTAATGTGATTTTGGATACCATATTCGATGAAAAA
>JAJEKB010012493.1:0-11843 GCA_022393335.1 Macrotrachela quadricornifera | reverse complement strand
TTTTTTTTTTTTTTTCTTTTTCAATAATAGAAAAAAAAAGCCTCAAGATGTCATTCTCACTTTGTTACTTTGACTAATTCTCTGTCTTTATTTTGTTGATATAATCACATATAATTTTCGATGTAATATATAAAAAACAAGATTTTGCAGATATCAAAATTACTTATAAAATACATAAAAAAAACTAATTAAAGTAAATATTTATCTATAAATCTAATGTAACTATGAGAGTAAAATATTTTATTATATATTCAGAATAGTGAGTCATTTTGATGTAATTGCAACGAATGTTTTTTTAAGAGAATATTTCTTTTAGAAGAAAAAATATGAACAGATGTTTTATCTATTTTTGATGAATTGCTATTAATGAATGCAAACTATTTTAGAGAGAATACTTTTTTATTGTACAGAGCGTTGCATAAACTTTTTTCGGAAAGATAACGATATGATTTCAAGACGAATACCTAATGAATTTTATACCAAATTAAAGCGCGTCAATAACTGAATTTATTAGTACTAAATATTAGGAGTTATAAAAATGTTTTAATGTCGAAATTACGAAGTTTTATGCTTTTTTTGGTATAGAAAAATCGAGATGCTAGTAATTCAGACTTCAATTAAAATATTTTCTTTTGATATTTTTACATGATTTGATAGAGCTCGTTGAGCTCTACAAAATTGTATTTATCAAAAATTTTTTAACCATTTTCTGTGATCAAAAGTTTAAAAAACTATTTGAAAAACTCTGAAAAAATATCAAATAACTCAGTTTTTCAATAAAATTAGCCTTTTCCGATACTTTTACTGCCACAAATGCTTCAAAATATACTCATCAGATGGAGCATGAAAAATTGCGTCTAATGAGTATATTTTGAAGCATCTGTAGCAGTGAAAATATCGAAAAAAACTAGTTTTACTAGGGTCTCGATTTCTCTATACCAAAAATGCGTAAAAGTTTTGAAAACTTCGTAATTTCGACATTAAAACATTTTTATAACTCTTAATATTTAGTACCAATAAATCCAGTTTTTGACGCACTTTAATTTGGTATAAAATTCATTAGATATTCATCTTGAAATCATATCATTACTCTCCTGGAAAAAGGTTATGCCACACCCTGTATATGAAGTTTTATATTGAAAATAAAAGACATTTGAAAAATAAATGAAATAATCCATTTTTTGTTGTTATTAGAGTGAATAATCTTACTATCCTAAGCTTTCATATAGTATTAGTTTTTCTTGGGTTTTTTTTTAATATAAAATTACTTTTCCCAAAGATACATTGAAAAGCAACGTTATTTTCTTTTATTTTAATCTCATTTTTCTTACCTTGAATGACTGTCGTTCTTATCGGTAAAAGTATTGATTAATGAGATGTTCTTTTTTGTTACGATGAAAAGTGTGTAATGAACTAGTAAAAAAGCAGCTAACATTTATAATTCTAGCCTTTTCGCATTTTATTTTAATTGAATAATATATATTATATTATTTTTCTCAAATAATATTTTATTTTCTTAAGGTGAAATAACGCACATACACGTTGCTGAAAAAAAGATCATCGTACTTGATTAAAATAGCGAAAGAAAATAGCTAATTCACAAAAAGCATGATACAATATCGAAAAAAAAATGAAGAAAAAAATGTTGCTGTTTATTTATTGAATTACGTCGATAACGATTTTTAACGATTATTATTCTTCTTATTTTTATTTTGTGACTAGAAACAAAAGAAAAACGAAATAAATAATTAAGCCTATATATTTATAATAAATACATACATTCTTAAGTAAAATTATAAGAATACGAACAAATAAATCAACCATATCGACAAATAGTAAAAGTGCATGTCTAAAAATAGTCAATTAATTAACATAGAAAGACAAAATCAAAATTTAAACAATTAATTCATTATTCATTTTTTTCTTTCTTTACTTACTTAACATAATTCGTATCACCTAAATTAGCTCGTTCAACAATCAATTGTGTGTCATATAAAATATATCCACAAGCAATAAATAAACCAAGATAGAGATTAACCTTAATTGAAAAATAAAATATTCTTTCAATAAATTTTATTTTTATTATTTACATTAAAAATGAGTTGTGATCGTCCAAATATATTCATCAAACTAAGGAAAAGCATTATTGATGTACCAGTACCCAATATACCTAATTTAAAAAAACAATAATTTCTTATTTTTATTTATTTTTTCTATACTTCTTACCTCCCAAATATAAATATGTTCGTTTTTGTGTAAGTAATGCACTAAGTGTAAAACAAGTAAAAATAATTGTTGTTAACAAGAATGCTGTCATAACAATTTGTGGATCAACATCAATAGCTAAATTAATTAATGGACTTAAATATATACCAGTAAATAAAGCTGTTGCTGACATTAATCCAAAACATTTCATTTGTGTACGACTATTGAATTCAAGTGTAAAAAGCCAAATAGTTGTTATTATTGATGCAAATATAGCCAAACGAGGATAATTAAGCCAACCTGCCATAGATAAATATACACCTATTGCTGCACATAATGTGCAAAGTAATAAACAAGTATAAACATTTTTAAGATGAGCTTGAATTCGTGGTTGTCTAAAGAAAAATATAATTGAAAATATTTTAGTTTTGGTTTCATTTTTTTTAAATTTAATATTTACAAAGTTGAAAAATCAAAAAGTGCTTGTAAATTAAATTTATTTGATGTAGCCGATTTTCCATTAGGGTGAAATTGACCATTATTACCAAAAAAAGAAAATGTACTCGTTTGTGACATGATTTTTTTAAAAAAGATTAATTAAAAATCTAAAATAAATATAAATCAATTTTATTTTATAATTTATTAAATCAAATTTTTATTATGATATAAAATATTATAGTTCTTTTTTTCCTATGATAAGTTGGAAATTCTAGTTATGATGCTAATTATAATAAAATGAATGTTTAGTAATACCTGTCTGAGATTTAAAACTATTACTTAATTGATTTCAAATCAAATAAATATTTATCTAGAATACTATACTATATAATAATTATCGAAACTTATATAATTTTCTTTATATACTTATCTTATCACGAGTTATTATTCGAGAATGTTCGAGAACTAGTTAAAAAAGACGTATGACTAAGGTTTTTATTATATGAAGGAAGGTAACTTTTGTATCATATGTTGAATAAATAGTCTATAGTTTTAATTTAGAAAAACATAATAAAAAAAAGGAAAAATGAGTATGATACATTGTTGTCTCCTAGGATTTTATGGATGAATGAATGACGCAAAAGAAAATACACCCCCACAGTCTCAACTCAAGAAAAAAATAAAGGCAATAATTATGTGTCCATTTGTAATTTAAGCAACGAATCTGAGAAAAACACGAATAGAATTAAGTTTGTTTTAAATGATTTATATATAAGATAAAATGCATTATATTAATTTATAATATTGAAGAAAACCAAAATTTTCGAAAAAAAACTACACATGTATTAACGTAGGCGTTTACTAGTGACATCTGAGAAAGATGAAAGCACTTATATATATATGTGTGTGTGATGTAATATTAGAAAGAAAAATATATCTTATGTGTAGATATTTGTAATAAGATCTTCTTATATCACAGAAGATTACTTAAGATATAAGAAAAAAAAAACAAAAAAAAATATTATTCTATATTATTTTGTATACGAATGCGACTGTAAATAACGTGCATTAGGTCGATAATGTGGATCACGTCTAAGACATTGTCTGATACAATCAAGTAAATGGTGATCATTTAATGGACGAAATCGTATAGGTGCCATTTCAGAGATGGCAGCGACTTTTTGTTCTCGATCAAACAAACGGAAATATGGAGGACGACCATAAGTCATTTCATATAAAATAACACCTGCTGACCATATATCTGATTTAAAGCCTGTTTTATGTGCGAAAACTTCTGGTGCCATGTAATCTATAGTAAATAGATTATATAAATATATATTTTTATTATTTAAATTTCAACTATATGTACCTAGAGTACCACGAACCATCGGTCGTCGAATAACTTGTCTAGTAGAAGGTAATCCAAAAGCAAGACCAAAATCGGTTATTTTAAGAATATTATTAACCTTAATTATGTTATCTGGTTTGATGTCAGCATGTACTTAAAATAAAAATACAAAATAATACTAATCAATATGAAAAATTTTCTTTTTGTTAATTTACCAATTTTAGCATCTTCAAGTGCATCTAAAATGCTAACAATCTGTTTCCAATATTTTCGTCGAGTTCGTTCATCTAATGGTGCTCCTAGTAATTCTTGTCTTAAACATCCATCACCTAATTCCATAATCATATAACCTATATTTTCATCTGGTTTATATTCATAATCAAACAAATAAATAAAATGTGGTGAACGTTCACTTAAATATTTTAAAATTCTTGCTTCTTTTCTAAATCCATTAATTCGTTGAGGTAATTCATATCGTGGATAACGTGAAAAATGAAATACTTTAACAGCATGTTGATCACCATTTTGATCTTCACATCGATATACAGTTGCTTCACCACCTTGGCCAATTGTATTTAATATACGATATATACGATCATGAACAGTAAATGAAGGTCCTATTTGAAAGAATAATAAGATTTATTAATTAATATATAAATAAAAAAGAATGAAATAAATTCACTAGGAGGTGACATCTTATCTCTAGTAGATAATCCGAGACCCATGATAACTATTATCAATGATTATATTTTTATTAAATCCAAAAGATAATGTTAAATTTCATAATATTCCGTGTCCTTGCCACCAGTAAATAGTATGACAAACAATCAGAAAAAGAACCATATGATTGATGATATCTATTATCTTGCCATAAATATGTTTTGTGGTTTTCATTCTCTTTCTTTTTTTTTTTATTTCTTTTTTCGTTTTATTTGGTCACACTTAAATGCACACACGTATGTCAAAGATATATAATGAGACTTTGAATAAAAAGAAAAAAAGAGGCAAAAATTATCATTACTTTTTTTTTCTAATATATCTTATCTATACAACGCACATGAATGCAGAACAAATTTCTTATATGCTCGACTGGGATCATCATTGATAAGTATGAAAAAAAAAATACAACACGAAGTTACGCTTCATAAATCAAACAAAAAAAAAAGACGAACATATGTAATACAGAAAAAAAAGAGAAGATGAAAAGAGTCATCTATTCATTACACATCTTTGTCAGGAGTTAGTAAACGTCGATATAATGAAATACGTTCATTTTTATTTATATTTAAATTTTTTTCATTTTTTTCAATGAATAAAGTACAATCATCTAATGTACGTTTTGTTTGATTAATATTAAGTATATCAAGTAAATTTTTAGATATTGATGGAATAATTGGTTGAAGAAGTATACCACAAATACGTAAACATTCTAATGTTACATAAATAAGTATTTGTAAACGTTGTTTATCAATATCATTTGATGATTTTGCTAATAACCATGGTTCTTCATGTTGAACATAACCATTACATGTACGAAGAACATCCATAATTGCAATAATTCCATGATAAAATTCATAGGAATCATATGCTTTTTTAACATGTAATGGTAAACTTTTACATTGTTCAATAAGTTCATTTGTTGAAGAAGGAAATGTATATGAAGGATATGACGGATAAATTTGAAATGGATTTATTATTGATGAAGTAACACGATTAAGTAAATTTCCAAGTGTATTTGCTAATTCAGCATTTAAATATTTTTTCATTTTATATTCATTAAAATTTGCATCTTGTGAAAGAATATCTTCACGTAATAAACAATATCGAACACCATCGCATTGAAATTTTGTTAATAAATCAAATGGATCAATTACATTACCTAAAGGATATTAACAAAAAAAAAAACAATTTATAATAAATTTTAAAAATAAAAAAAATATTAAATAAATCATTCACCAAGACTTTTCGACATTTTTTTATCGTCTTTTAACCAATGTCCATGAATAACTAATTGACGTGGTAATTCAACATCAAGACCCATAAGTAATGCTGGCCAATAAATAGCATGAAATCGAAGAATTTCTTTACCAATTATTTGACAATCAGGTGGCCAATGAATAATATTATTTGGATAATCAATAACAGTTAAATAATTAATAAGTGCATCAATCCAGACATATATTATTTGTGATGGATCATTTGGTACCTAATAATATTATATAAATACAATTTTAAAATTATAATATTCAAACTTACTTGAATACCCCATGAAAGTCTTTTTATTTCTCTTGAAATTGAAATATCACCTTGTTTTTTAAGTTCATTTAATTGAATTAATGCTAATTTATTATATTTAATAGGATATAATGGCGCTTTATCATGTATCCATTGTTCAATACGTTCATGAAATAGACTTAATTTAAACATATAATTTTTTTCTTCTGTCCATTCAACAGAACGACCTGATTCTTTAATTCTTGCTTGACCTGTTTGATCTTTTATAATCTAATATTTATTTAATAAAGAAAAGAAAAAATTTTTTTCGTTTAATAACTGATATATTAATGACTAAACTAACCTGATGCTTACTTCATCTTCGTTAACGAAACATTCATCTTGAATAGAATACCATCCTTGATAATTTCCTTTATAAATAAGATTTTTTTTTGATAATTCTTGCCAAACATATTGAACAGTTTGACAATGTTTTTTATCTGTTGTTCGAATATAATTTGTATATTCAATTGAAAATAGATCAAACATTTTACGAAATGTTTCTAAAAGAAAAGAAAATTTTTTTTAAAATAAATTTTCATAATAAATATAATTCTACCTGAAACTTGATTACAAAATTGTAAAGGTGTAATTTGAGCATCTTTAGCAGCTTGTTCAATTTTTAAACCATGTTCATCGGTACCTGTTGAAAAAATCATTTTTGGAGCTGAACGATGTTTAATTATTTGCCATCGAGCAACAGTATCAGCAAGTAAACTTGAGTATAAATGACCTATATGAGGTTTAGAATTAACATAATAAATTGGTGTTGAAATAAAATATGATGTAGCACGACTTATTGTCATTTTAAAGCAATTTATAATAAATGAATTATAGTAAAAGAATAAAATAAATAAATATTAACTATTGAATTGGATTGGTAGATGAAGTTACAAATACGATTCCTTTTTGTTTTATTTTGTTCTAGGAATGTTAGTAAGAAAATTATTTCAGTTGACATAAAGTTACATGTATTCTTGTGTACACGTAGAAAATCATTGTTGTATGGAATGCATCTAGCCTTCCTTTAGTAAGAATAGATGACGCTTAATGACAGTTATTTACGAAGACTTATGAGATGAAAGATAACAATTCAAGGTAGCGTATATTTTATGAATTAGCTTGTTCAAAATGATTTATTAAAGCTTTTGAAATAGTGATTTCTTTGGCTCTTGATATTAGCTACGAAGCTAAAGTAGAAATGTTCTCATGCATTTACTAATTTGAGTTTTTTCATACAAATAGCTTTACTTAACTAGATAAAAGTTTAACTATTGACTATATTTAATTAATATTAATTGTTGAAAATAGAAAGATTTCATTTTCATATCAGTTTATAAGCATATTATTAGAAAATAAATAAGATACTATGAGATTTTCATCAAAATGATCCATCTGAGCATGATTGTAAACAGAATATGAAGGCCTCTTCACCTCTCAAAAACCGATCTCGGTCTAGATACGTTCAAATGAGCTGAAATGAGGAGGCTGTGTTAAAATTTTCAGCTCTATATCATAACGTTTGACATAGATATGAACCAAATAAGGGCAAAAAAATAGCTCATTTTGTGTCCAAGATTTCTCGGTTTAGACTCGTGCTATATGTTTGAATTTTATCTTGCTAGAAAGAGCATGTCAAGATGCAGGACACCAACGAATCCTTTTTTTATACTCTTACTCTTTCGGTGCAGAAGCGAGATTACATGTTCAATGTCTCAAGAAACGCACCAAAAATGGGTTTCAGTTACATAAGTACCTATCACTATGGTAAAAACAAAGCTTAATTTACAAAAAAGGATTCTGTAGTACCCTGCATCTTGCTGTGCTCTTTCTAACAAAAATATATTTATACATGTTGCACGAGCCTGGACCGAAAAATCTAGGACAAAAGATCAAAAAAACCGTAAACTGAGAAACAACGAAAAATCTTTCTCGTTTTTTTTCAAAAATAGTCTGTTTTTCGAGAAGTACATCGCAGAAATCATCGGAAATCTTGCTAGAAATGGAGCATCAAGAAAAATTCATATTGTTTTTGAAAGTTCTAAAGATGGACCATCTTCTGATGCATTTATCTCAATCTCAAAATTTTTGACGAAAATTATCGCCTTTTGAGAGGAAGTGGGGCCTTAATCTTTAATGCTACACTTCATTGATAACTGAACATAATTCAAATGTTTATTGCAAGTTTGAAGTGAAGATCTAAAATATTTTGTAGAAATAAATTTTTATTCTTGAATAAGATGCAGTTGTCTTCTATAAAATGTACGATTCAGTCGTTATAATCGATGACACATTTAACTGTAGAATATCAGCAACTAGAGATAGTGGACTTACCATTAGCATTGCATTTTACTGTCTTTTTCTTAGCATAACGAAAAGTATTTAAAGTAATTGTCTTTAAAAAAATGAAATTTTATTAAGAAAAATGATCGATCTTGAATTGTTCACGATGTATAAGCTATTAATAAAAAAAATATGTATTGTTAGGAAATAAAAATAAATAAGTTATTTAATTTTTTAGAATCCAAGAATTTATTTATGTTTTCACCTTTTGTTAGTTTCCGATGACATATTTGTCTCTGTTCTCATTCCTTATTTTTGAGAAAAATCAATAGCAAACTAATGATCCTAATAACGATTAACTCAAAGTTTAATTTGTATAAAATGTATATAATTATAACGGTTTTTTTTCGAATTTCACTTATTCCGAAAGATATAATATGAGTTGTCAAGAAGATCATAATTAAAATTTAGATATTCAAATATTGTTAAGTAATTCTTCATGTTCGTGTCTCAAAATGAAATAAAATTTGCATAAATTGTATCTTGAACAAAGGCATGAATACACTTCAAACTTTACAAGATTGACCGTTTGAGTGCTTATCTATGAAATTCAGAATCACGAATCACTTCTAGTCTTCTTCATTCTCAATTAAATTACGAAAGCCAAAACATATTGCGATATAATTTTTATTGTTATATAGATAATATTTTTCACTCTATTAATAAGCTTCATATGTTTGTCAAAGACCAGGTTTAGAAAAAATATTCTACCATTATGTATGTTGCCTCTCAAAAGGGTAGCGAATTTCACGAAATAATGCAAGATTAAACGTATGTAAGTAACACAATACTTCTCGTTTCATTCTTGCTGTATCCATTTATTTCATGTTTGACAAAATGAGTATCACATATAAACGTTTTATTCTGCCATCGACTATCATTCATATCAATAGAAGAGAAAAAATCGAGCAAAGCATCAAATAAACAGTTATATTGAAATAGTAAAAACTTTTCCATCTAATTTTAAGAGAAAAGAACTATAATTGAAAAAAAATTAATTTAACAAGATAATAAGTCGCAGCAAGAGTGTCTCAAACAATACATTTAATTCAAATCATGTACTGCATGACTGGAATTAAAAAATTTCCGCATCTAGAAGTGATATTGCATTGAATTTAATTGAGATTTTTAATTTTTTCAAAGGATGCACAATCTTTGGTTAATCAAAATTATATTAGGTGTAAACTTTTAGTAAAAATATTATTCGAAAGTAAAAAAAGAGTTTGTTTAAGTAATATGGAATATATTTAGTCTTCTATTATAATTAAAATTGCTTTTTGTTAAAATATGGATTGAATTAAAATTTAATGCAAAGGAGAGGAGCTATTTTGACCTCAAATCGACTCATTGACATTTTTTCGGCTGATTGGTCAGAAAACTATATGGATAGATAGATTTCAGCGTATGGCGAACATTTTGTTACTATTCTTGATATACTTTGATAGCATTTTTAATACTCGTTTTCAGTCACCTTTATATAGCATCTATCTACTATTTTCATATGAAGCATAAAGTGCCTTTCAAACCACAAACTCATATATGTAACTGATGTCAGCTCAAATTATGTCAAACTATAGAGAATCTATGTCGCTCTGAATATATATCGATTTTGTTAATACTTAAGAAAGATGTTAGCATTAAAACTTCATAATTCTTCAAATTATCAACCATTTATCACTTATATACGCTACATTTCAACTCAATATTTTGACACTATCTTGAAAAAAGTAAAATAAATGTCTAAGAATTTGTCAGTATGGCTAGAACAGATGCAGCTACAAAATGATTTCGAATAGTATGATTAATCATGCAGATCACTCTATCTATAGCCAAAATAATAATGAATCGAATAAATAATGACATGTTCTTGAACTATTCGGAATATATCTTGAGAATAAAAGAATATCTATTTCTAGTTTCTTCGCTCCAAATAGAGGATGTCTAGACTCTGAAAATGATATGGAAGTTTAGGGATCATTTCGCTTATCATTTGAACTCCAATTAAAATTATTATATTGCTATACCTGAATAATTAAAATGTGGATAAATTGATGAATTATTTCAGGTGTATTTGAACAGCATAGGAATATTTATGCTTAATTATTCTGCTTAAATCGAGAAGTGCCACACTATAAAAAGTGGCATGTATTAGAAGTTGCTATTATGTTGGTCAGACGAATTAAAAAAATCAAAATGAAGAAAGCATGAGAACAAATTAATTACACATAAGAATTATCATACTTAAACTTCTGAATAATATAACACATTGATCATGCTTTACAAGCATATGAGGATCTACTACCAATAGTTGACATAAATAATACAGCTTACAATATTCTGTATATCTTACGCACGCAGCAGATGTAAATGTATAAAGTTTTTTTCGAGATTATTTATGTAAATATTATAAAAATGTGAAAAAACTGCAACCTCGATCACTGATACAATCAATGGTTGGTCATACAGTACAGAAGAGAACTAGTACTTTCCTGCAGTTTTGACAAAATGCTCGAAAAAATTTCAACATGATAAACCGATACCAAATTAAAATATTTCAGCAGTTTTAGTTATTAAAAGCAGATTTTCTTTGTCTATTACCTATGAAATATCTGACACATTGGTGATATACACTGTCTCAAACTCATCTAGATGTATTTCTAATAGTATATTTTGTATAGTCGCTTGAATTTATGGGTGCTATTTGATTCCATATGATTAGATATAATTAACGTATAGAAATTTGAGAATGGTAACTTTATGTTGCTGAGATTTCGTCTCAATAGTGATTGATCATGTTCACAATTTGTACTTTTTCATACTCGTTTCCATTATACCCGCAAATGCTTGACACAATAGCTTGTGCTAGTGTATATATATTTTGACTGTCTAACATATCATCTCCCTATACAAAGACAATTACACACAGATCTTGTATATTCTTAGAATTTGCTTGTAGTTATGCCTCAATCTGGTCATATTTTAGGTCATTCAACCATAATTTTTCTCATAATTGTAATTAAAGTCAAACTAATTAGCATTATGACCACTACACGTTCGTGTTGTCTTGAAGATAAAAGTGCATTCTATTTCTATGAAAACAATCAGAAAACAGCATGTTTGCATTTCTCTAGGTGTATTTAATGCGGTGCGAAGCACTGCATTTCTGGAGTCCTTCGCGAGTTTTTTTTCTTTTTAATGCGGTGCGAAGCACAGCATTTCTGGAGTCCTTCGCGAG
>JAJEKB010012491.1:0-14779 GCA_022393335.1 Macrotrachela quadricornifera | reverse complement strand
CATCAAAATGTTGTTTGAATGGCATATGAAAAGAAAAAAATTAATAGTAAACATATGTTGATACTTTTTCCACAGAAATTTGTCATCCGTGTTTCTTCAAAACAGAGTGGCAATGGCACGACTTCTTCTATGACTTTTATCTACATTATGAGTTCCATCTATGAGTAAAATATGAGCGTGGATAGAAATTATTAATTGGATAGATTTTCTTATTAGTTCAACAGAATCTATTTTATACTCACATTTATTCTACTTACAAAACTTTTATTCGCACCTACAACAGTTAAGGTTGATTGTTCTAAAACCAAAGGCTGAATATTGCCAAAGCAATAGTACTTCCAGTAGTAAACCAACATATCTTGTTAGGATTCAATTCAACTTTCTTCGAGAGAAATCTCATATAATTAATTACATCATTAGTTGCATAATAACCATGCAAATCCAAAATTCAATTGGAACTTGTTTTTATACAACTGTTATAACTAAATAAAAGGATAATGACCGATTATTAATTGACAATATAATAAGTAAACAAAGTGCTGTTTTTATACTTTATAAAACTCTATTAGCATATTAAATTTTTATCTAGTCAAGTATGAAACACAGCGCTTTGTCATATTCATAGGTACCTTAGGTAGTTTGTTTTTGATTAAATGTGAGACACTTAATGTGAAAAAAAATTATCTTAAACTGTAGCAGAACACACAAAAAATTCATTGGCTCATTTCGACCACTTATTGAGTGGCTACGAAATAAGATGACGTTAGATGACATACAATACAAGGTGTTTATTCAAAATATATGAGATACTTTGCAGTATTATTTTCTTTAATATCGTCTGTTTATGATATCATTCCAATTTAAATAACTATCCGTTGCTATTCGTGTCGCTCGTATGATATGTGAAATGAAAAGTATTATAAATAATTTCTTTTAATATTTCGCTCAGTGTGAATTCGTATTTGAAAAATAATTTGATATAAATAACACAAAACAGCTGGAAGAGTAATCCTTGTGTTTTCTTACATCTTAGCAAATAATGATAAATTTTGTCTTATCATAGACACATGCGCAAATTGTCTAGAAAGCATCGTCCTACAAGTTTCTTCGTTTATCATTACTATTTACTTTAAAACCTTATCAACAATTTTTATCAGATGTTAATGTTGTCAACACGTTTGAAGGTCCACGATCTTTTATCTCAGATTATCCGAACAACTTACAGAGGAATCTTTTATTATATCTACTAAAAAAGTCATTTTTGGATAGCCTCAACTGCAGTTTCTGGATTAAAATGAAGAAGAAAAAATGATGTATCCTTTTTAATTTGCTTATTGCTGTTTGCTGCCGACGAGGAATATTTGTATATTTTAATACAGTAGAATGATATTAGATAAAGAAAAGCTATCTTTATTGCAATCATTCTTTAAAAAGATACATTCCTATTGTCTCATGTTCCAATAATATATTTGTATATACTTTGACAAGAGTTTTCTATTTTTCTCAGCATTATTCAACTTATAAATCATTTTTCACATATTTTCAATTATGCCATCTGATGATAATGCATTAGGCTTTCGTAGAATCTCAATTCTCCTATATAAACAACAGTTTACAGGTTGCCATATATTGACAGAATGCTCATCCGTTTCCAGCCATATATCAATCCAACAAGGTAGTGAAGAAATAAATTCCCAGATGTCTGGATAAGCATTTACGCAAGAATATCATCATGAAAAAGAATATATCTCTGCATACGTGCTTGTAAAAGTGCCTTATAGTTTTCTTCGAGTATTCGAGTGCTTAAATTCACGAATAGTTACTAAAGTGTATACCTTTCTTCACTCAATCCACTATGAGTTTAAAAATATCATTGACTGTTATGCACACTATAGAAATGAGATTTACGATTGTCCTTGAACTGTTAAAGTCAAGACAAGATTAACAAAGAAAATGTATTCAATTATTATCACTGCAAGAAAGCGCAGTGTTTTGTTACTAGCCAACGTCAATACAAATGCCTTGCATTGTGTTTCAATTATGCAAATGTTAAAAGAAATTTGGAGCAATATAGACATCTTATTATCGAATAAACTCTCAGCAATAATATGTGCATCATCATCCATCATGCCAGTATTACAAATATTCAAGAAACTACGAGTTGCATTGATTTGAAATATATCAATGGATACTTGAGCATTTTCGTCATCTATTGTTTTGTTATCTAATAGTTCAAGATGAGTAAGTATTTGATTTATTTATAAATGTGCCAATCAACAGGATAACATACTCATTAGGCACACGATCATCAGACAACGCCAATTATCTAAGAAAATAATTCTATGAAAGAAAATTGATGAAGCATTTGATTTCAGTTTCGGAGTATGTACTACAAAGTCCTGTGTTGATGAGTAATGTTTTCACTCACAATACATTTATCAGTAACTTCAGGTAAATATTTCGAAAGTTAAAAGTATCCAATTAGATGCAAGTCAAAGCTCGATTCGCACTCGAACATAGACTTAGAAATCTCATATTGTACTCAATTAATTCATTTCTCGAAATGTCCTGATCAAATAGTCATGCATCGATGAAACATCAACGAGAGAAAACGAGCATTGCAAGTGAAAGTTGAATTAATCAAAATATGTGTATAAATTGACTGAGAACAAAACTGTTTTCATTAATTATTTTGCTTTTATCTAGATTGAGCTCCTTCAATATTGGCTTATTGAACTGACAGAGACTGTAGCCTATCAATATAATATTTTCGTCGTTTTATTCCCAGTTCCAAAGATTAAGATGTGTCAATATTAGATTCATTTGTAGCAATGAAATTAGTTTGGTAGTCACTATTGTAGAGAATTTGATTATTTTACTGCAAGACATTTAATGCAGGCGCAGCATCATCATGTAGCACAATTTATTTAATTAACGATGAGCAAAACGATTTTAAACTTGTAATCTAGGATGACTATGTGATGAAGTAAGTAAAATTGATTTTATCGTGACGGTAACATTACTTATACGGCATATATTCCAACCTATCTTTTGTATTCGAAAGCAATGGTCAACTATTGTTAATACAGATTTCTGTTAATAGTCTTCAAGCAATAGTATTGACTAGTGTTTATCTTGAATCCAATAGATATTTATCAAGGACAAAATATATTGCGTAATAAACCATTCTTCTATTAAAATATCGAATCACATCGGTTGATTTATGGGAATCTACAAATAACAAATTTATGCACTTGTCAAGTTCTATATTATACTCATAGAGTTACCTAATAAAAACTGGCTTTCATTTTGGATGATGTTTATTCGACAGTGACAGAATTCATCACAAACAGATTTTAAAAATTCTAATAAATGATTCAATTACTCTTGTATACATTTGTGCTTCATTATATACTTTTATGTCTACATTCAAATCAAAATTCTGCATAGAGATTTGTTTTTTCAGCAGAATTATATATCTCCATCAAAATTGTGTGTATTATTTAATCAATATATGAGTAACTGAGCTTCAAAATATAGCTGCAGCACAGTAGAAGTTCTGTTGAGAGTTTTATTTTTTCAAAAGAATTGTATATGGAGATGCAGAATTCTTAAATTCTCCTGGGGTTTTCATTTTTTTTTATTATGTTTTCTTGAATATTCGCAATAAAAGACAACTAACGGCATCTTTGCAAGAGTTGTACTTCAATTTTAATTTGAAGCATTGGAGGAAATATGAGCACAAATGATGGTAAGATTGGAAAAGAAAAGAAGAAAGAAAGAGAAGCGTGGTCGAATGTTGACTTAAAAGAATACTATGAAATATTAAGAGAATGGGGAAAAAAAGGAGAAAATTTGCTTTTATTGCTATCGGGCTATGATTGTTAGTTTATGAGTAAGCTGACAAAGAATTGCAATAGCATAATCGACTGTAAAATTAAACAGATTGGCCAAAAATGGGTTTCAAAACCTACTTACGCAATCGAATTAACTCTCGAAAATTCCGTCTTAATGGTATCTTGCCATCCAACCGTCTACCAAACAAACAAAGGTTATGTCAATCCTTTCGAGATCATGTCCTCTATAGCCCTGCGCAACTTCCACCCAAGGTCGACCTCAGAAGCGATATGACACCTGTCGAAGATCAATCACAAATTGGCAGCTGGTAATACAAATAGAGAGAAATTCGAACATGCACTTTGAAACAACTAAGAAACTAAACCTGAGAAACATTTACCAAATCATGAGTCACCCAACATATAATCTGCAAAGAAACAGAACTGTTTCGAAATAATATTGAGCCAGCGTTTGAATTCTTTGGGAGCTTTGTAAACAGAATAGCTTGCAGTTTTTCTACTGAATCAGTGTGTAAATAATCTTGTCCTAACTAAAGCTTTGACAAAACGGATAAGGTCTGATTCTAACGATCAATTTGACAACAATACCAATACTGGATAAATCAAAGTGCATTTTTGAACTGTCACGTACGGTCCTCAACTTCGTTCCTATAATGAGTCTCGCCCATTAAAAATACTTTCATGCCAGTTGATATTTATTGCTTTTCAAGGTTCTATCAACGTTTGCGGATGTATGATCATCAATAAATTATATAGTACTACAGAAATGTTTAGTTCAATTAGAAAACAATAGGAAAATGTGGACGATCGAAAGTAACTACCACAGATTCAGCTAACAATTTTTCGGAGCTTGTCGCATTTAAGTGTCTATTTACGTTCTGGACTAAGGTCTCAATTAGTATACCTAGAATACATTTTTACTTTATGTTTAAATTAACAGAATCTGATTTATTTTTTTTTAGCGTGGCCAATTCTCTTGCTGGTAAGATGATTACTTTATCTTTCTCTTATTGTTAATCTATCTTCAGGAGCGTACGAATATTTGACAAAGAAAAGTAATGGTCGAAACACCGATGTAAGTCGTTTATTTATCTACTACAATGGCCGAGTTAGAGACGGCCGATCGAGAGTTCTTAAGGATTCGGGTTGTACGATGACAAGTGGTATCGAAGCACTTGAAGAATTTGGAACTTGTCTTGAGTCCATTTGGCCATATGAAACGTCTGATGTCAATACACGACCCAGTGATAGAGCCTTTCAGGAGGCCGAAAATCACAAGATTACTGAAGCATTGCAAATTGATATTGATTTATACGAAATGAAATCATGCCTCGCACAAGGTTTTCCATTTGCGTTTGGATTACGACTATTCAAATCGTTTGATAAGGCATCCAAAACGGGTGCTGTTCCTATGCCTGGTGCATCTGATGGAGTACGATCGTCGCATGGAAGGTCATTTTGCTTCTCCAATCAACATGTGAATTGATGACTTCTTTTTTTTTAGCCATGCAATGTTAGCCGTTGGTTATAGCGATCAATCAAGATCGTTCATTGTTCGAAATTCATGGGGAGAAGATTGGGTGAGAAATATTATTTCGGTTTTCATTTCAAATGATTGTATTGTTTTAGGGTGAAAAAGGATATTGTTACATTCCGTACGAATATATGACCAATTCTAATCTCTGTTTTGATGCCTGGGCTGTTCGCAAGTTGGCGAATGATAATTTTGGCAAAGAACATTGGGATAATGTTGATGCAATCAATCATCTAAAATCCGCCGTCATAGAATTAATGTCAATGGTAAGCAAACATTAAAAGCCTCTTAAAGATATGTTAAAAATAACGATACGAAATAGTTCGATGAAATGAGCCATATCCAAAATTCACGTTTTAGCCATAATTTTGGCTATGCTGTGACCAATACAATTTTTATCCTTCCTCTCGATTATTTAATAATTGAAAATAAGAGGAAAGCAAAAAGTAGGATCTATTTTAGCCATCAAATCGCTAGAATTGTAATAAAAAAATAAATGTTTAAAACATTTGAAAAGAAATTTTTGTTACTTTTTCCTACCCTCATCCTCACACCCTCCTTCACTGTGAGAAAATATTTTTTCATAATGATTATTATCGTCATTCAACTAATAGAACAGTAATAACAACAATGACGACACTTGTGTGATTGAAGAAATTGATGAGCAGGACGAACCGAGCAAGTATGGGAGTGTTTGTGCCAGTGGAAATCAAAGTAATCAATGGCCAAATAACCCAGGATGGGACAGATATAACAATACTGGCAGTGATGTTAATCCTCGGTACCAACAACAAGGTGACGATACTTTCTCATATTCTTTCACAAAACCATCTGCTATTTTACTCTCTTTCAGATAACACTTATCTAGGAAATGGTACCCATTCTTATTATGGCCAACAGCAGCAATATGGTGGAGGAGGTCAATTTTTCAAGAAGAATCGAATTTTCATCTCTTTCATGTTCTTCTTTAGGCAATAACTATAATCAACAGCAACAATGGGGTGGCCCTGGTGACAATTATTATGGAAGTAATGTATCTCGTTTAATTTATTGCATGGTAATAAAATTCTATTTTTAGGCGGTTTTCAACCGAACAATAACTTTACTGGACAGTTCCAGAATCAGTATCCAAGTAAAAGCAGAAACGATTTGAAGAAGACAATATAAAAGTATATTTTTAGACAATTTTCAAGGAGTCAATTCGAACTACGGGAGCTATTCAAACAATTTTACTCAACCGTCTGCCTATGGAATCAATCAAAATTATCAGAATCCTACTTATAATCCATCACTTGCTGACATTATGAACTCTTCCAACAATGAAAGCCAACAGTATGGAACAGGATATGGCTACAGTAATGCACAATACAATTATCCGAATCAGTATCGGTATTGAGATTCATTGGAATTTTATTCTAAAGGACAACAACTTTCTGCTTAATTCGTTTTACTATAAGCTTGCTCTTTTATCTCTTTATTAATATCAACAAAAAGGGATTGATATAAGACGAGCCAAAAAAAATGCTAGGTCTCAATTCGGCATTTGATTACTCACAAAATGAAATAATCAGCATATTGTTGAAGCTACAGAAGGCGAGGAATACTCTTTCTCAAAACTTGGAATTGTTGTGCACAGCTACTGCGGTCGCTTCACTTTTACTAAAACCAATGACGGAGCTACAACGTTGAATTGATAGATAAGCATCTCAACATCTGCTAGAAATTGTATTTTAAATGTACTGATTTAGTCAAATATAAACGTTTCTATAGAGAAGTCGTATGAAAACTGGGTGCTTTCCTGTTTTGACCCCACTAAATGAGGATGTAGATGTGGATAATGTGATGTTAAAACAGAAAAGTACCGAAGACTCGATTTTGTGATAATTATATCGAAGCATTCAATAAGTGCAAAGTCAGATTTTTTTAAGATAATTTATCTGTTTGAAATTTTTAAGTAGATGACATTTCTCACCATTATCTCAAGCATAACGTGTCGTTTCAACATTTGTTTAAGATTTTTCACTCTTTTACAATGACTAAATATCAAGTCAAAGTATTTTATCTCCTACGAATCGTTTTTTGTCTCCAGTAAATCTCAATGAGCAGCTTTTACAAAATAAAGACCATAGTATAAATGTCGACTTTTGCTCATTACTCTAGGATTTTCAGCTAACTTATAACGATTCTTTTTCGTACTGACAAAGAAATCTTCCTAGTAACTAATCATTTCAAGTTCAGACTTAATACATTAGGAAGAACCCAGTGAAGTAGTGAAACCTCTAGAAGATTAAGTGCCCTTGGATATTCCATTCGTAGTTTGAGTCATCTAAGTACGATTTGGACATGTGCCATAGAATTTTCTAAGACATTTTGCTCACTTATATGCCTCGCTATAACTAATCTCTAAAAAAAGAGCTTCACAAAACCCTTTTCTGGATTCTGCTAGTGGGTACTCCACAGAACCACTAGAAAAGGTTCTGCCCGAAATAGGATTTTATAGAAAACTCATGAAACCATTTTTGTCTCTCTGACGAAAAGATTCTGCGAAAAATTGATGACACCATTTTCGCTTGATCTACAAAAATGGTTCTGTCCCGCTTACAGGGTATATCTCATTACCTAGATGGTTTTGCTTCCACGCATATACTCTTATACCTACATCCTTACAACTATTCTCTTATAACTATATCCTTAATAACTATCCTTATAGCTATATTCTTATAAATATATACTTAACACTATCCTCTTATAACTGTATCCTTATAACTGTCCTTAACACTATGGCCTTATAACTATAGTCTTGACACTATACCTACATATGTATATCGTCAAGGAAAATACAGCGGAGACTTCCGTGATGAGATCTTGTGAAGTGTTGAAAATCTCATGAGGTCTCATACAATTTGTGGGGCCCCCTGAAGTTTTTGAAAATCTATTGAAGTGCGGTACAATGCTTTGAAGTCTTTCAAAAACTTGGAGTCTTTGTGCTAAAGTTTTAAAATCAGATGCTCTCTCCTATTCATGTATACATGTACAGTCTTATATATATGCTTATATGTTTCTATACGCTTATGATTACATCTCCTTACTTATTGGTGAAACCTGCGTAGTTTCCACTATATTCTTATATTTACAGGTTGAGATGTGTACTGGGATATGCTAGTCTTGTACAAATATTCTCATGTCTAGTTCTTTTTAGGTATGCACATGGAATCATAGGTTTAGAACTATATACTGGCATCTGTGTGTTTCGTCAGATATTCCAACATATTTGTTAATGTATGCTCAAATACATAGCAGCCAAACAATAGAACTAAATTGAAAAGGTCGAAAAATGGAAGAAAACTAGTGGCATTTTTATTTTGCCAGTAGATAAAAGCAGTTTTCGGTCGATCTGAGAAATTGTTCGTTTGGTATAATAGCGTATCGCTAAACAAAAGAAAGGAAAAATATATGATGAAATAGTACTATCGTATTTTAGAAAAGATGTTTTGTTCGAAACTTTTCAAAAAAAGAATATCATAATAATTAGATGGTAAACAAAGTTTTCTTATTCAAACCTTTGTATAATTTCTTATTTCGACCAAAAAAACGCTGAAGAATTCTGCAAAGCTGACAGAATCTTTGTTGTTTCAGTATTTTTGAACAGGGCAATTTGAATAGTTCAGCATTTTTTGACAAAACGCTAGAAGGTTCTGGACTACTGGACAGAACTTTTTCAGTTCTATATACTTGGGAAAAGAACTTTACATGGTTCTGCCTTCTTTTGACAGAATTCTACAAGGTTTTGTATAGCATGGACAGAACTTCTTCGGTTCAGTATTTTTGGATAGAGTGCCTTTCATGGTTCGGACTTGTCGAGCAGAACCCAATAGATTTTGCACCTCTGGGCAGGACGCTTTGTATAGTTTAGTAATTATTGAGCAGAACCTTACATAGTTTCGGTAGGAGTGGGTAGAACCACTTGGGTTCAGTATTCCTGAATAGAGAACATTTGATGGTTCCAGATCATTGAGCAGAACTTTTTTGGTTCAGACTTTTGGTTAGAGAATCTTTTTTGGTTCAGTATTACCGATCAGAACCTTTCACGGTTTCGTACTAGCATACGGAACTGGGAGTTGGTTCTGAAAATGATGCAGAACCAAAAATAGTTCTGCAAAATTCGTTTTTTTTAGAGAGCATTGCATTGGAATAAATGTTAATAGAAGCCTAACCCTTTCAATATAGATACATCAGTCTATACTTTGAAAAAACCAATTAAGTACATATGTTTGTTTTTATTTCGAAATAATTAAGTTGTTTATCTAACGAAACAAGAAATTATTCTACATACTTGCTGATTTTGTTGACGGCATTGCTTAGTTTTCAAACTGCACACATTTTAAGAAAATTGCTCTTCCAAAAATCGATACAAGATATAGGAATTTGTTACTATTTGAAATCTGCTAAGAGTTTTCGAACAGAGTTTTCCAAGGATTCAGAAACTTTAAAGAATGCAGTTAAAACAATTTTCAGAATCCTGACTCTGGAAGGGAACTGAAGGTTTTCCAGCTCATTAAAACCTTAAAAAATATTCTCTCAATACCTATTTCTGTCCACTTATAATTACACCAAACTATTAATATCTACATATAGTCCTTTATTTACATGCTTAACTCCTTATATATATATATCTAATTTTTTATTTCTATACTGAACTCGGTAACTATATAGATCTCATATTTTTCTTCTATATATATTTAAAACTGAGGTTCACGAAGAAAATCTCGCAAGTACTAAATTGCTTTTGAATTAGAACCATATGTATTATATAGATCGTAATGAATTATAAGTACTCTTGAAAAGAAATTGAACTCTTAGCTTATTACTGTCAACATACAGCATTTTTACGATATTTTTGACACAATACCATGGTTCTCTTTCAGAATACGAGAAGAACTGATTTTCGAATTTCAACTTAAACACTTGTCCAGAGACAGATAGTAACATGAATAAATTTATTGTGAAACATTTGAATCTTTTCAGAGAATCTTTCTTGGAATAAGAACATCGAATCTATCGATATATATATGAGTGCCGTAGAAGATATGGTTTTATTACAGCCTCTATCTTCTAATTGAGAATAATGCAAAACCTTATAAATCTCTAAATAAATTATTCTCGCCGAAAACTTATCGAAAGACATGCACAAGCAATTCTATTTCGCTGAAAAATAATGAAACTGAAGAGAAATGACGGCCAAAATATAAATTTAAATACGAAATCTATTTTTACAAAAAGTTTCTAGATTCAAATTACGATTTTTTTTTGAGCATTCAGAGATATTTTGAAAATCATAAAATTGATTAAATTGTCAAACAAAAATCAAAATAACGACTCAGATTCAAGAAGTTCGAAAATGCTTTAAGTTTTCGATGCATTTTTTTAAAAATCGAACAGGTATCATTACATACCTATTTGAGTACCAAAATCAATTCTGCAAACAATATTCGTTTCCCTTAATACAATTTCGACTTCCAAAACTACTACTTCGATCTTCGGTAACAATAAAAAGTTCTTGATTTTAATTCATAGATTGCTGAAATTGGTACTTTCGAATAACGGTTTCTGACTCTTCAAAAACCATGAAGTTATATTCAAAATTGGTTTAAAACGCACGTCATTTTTTCGTAAACCACTACAAGTTTTCGAATGAGTTTCTGAACGAGTAACTGTATTCCAAGAGACTGATTTTTTTGCGAATACACTAATTCTTGGGATGTCTTTTCTCATTTAACAGCCTACAATATGATTTCCTTTATATTAATAAAATATATTAGAATCTGAAATAGTGAGACATAGATTTTTCTAATCAAAACCAAAAATTTAAATTAAACAGTGTAACATAAAGGTAATTTAAATAAATCGACAATTGATTTACTATCTTGAATGATAATCATTATTAATTTATTTAAAAAGGCCTTCTTATAATTTTTTATTTTATTAAATATATGCTACTCCTTTCTTCGTTTATTATTCCTATGTTTAGAGAATAGATTTGTATACTATCAGTAATCGTTAAGATATATAATATCGCCGTTCTGAAAACGGCCGAGAATTGTTAAAAGATTTAGGAAGAATAAACGGAAAACATATTTAATAAAATACAAAATATAAAATAAAAAAGTGTTCCTAAAACAAATTACTAATGAACATTATGCAAGATAGCAAATTGATCATTGACTTATTTAATTTAACTTTTTTGATTTGATACAATAGAAACTGCCATAAAACGATGGATCGTAAATTACTTTAAAAAACAAGCACCACCCAAATGTCTACAATTAATTGATTCATCAAGCGTCAGTACGAAAACGGGTAAACAATATTTATCGTTTTCGTAACAGTAGCATTAATTTTTTTCGATTTTCTATTACGAAACTTTACGAAAAACATCATATACTCTTTCGCTACATGATATTGCTAATCATTATCGAGGTTATTTATTCTGTCTTGCTCATGCAATGACAAAGTAAGTTACATAATTATAGACGATAAACCATAGGATAAATTTACAATAAGACGATCTTTTTGAAGCGAGGTCGATCTGTGAACAGGATAAAGCCATCTATTCGTAAGTGTATCCGTATTCTAAAGAAATATTGATAAATACCTTTCTGTATGCTTTTTGGTACCAATTGGAATCCCAACAAACAGGGCAAAGTCATCAAAGTTAAAAATTAAATGTATACTACCATTATCATGAACTTAGATCAAGAAAACGCTTTAGTAGCCATCTTTAATTTACAGATGAACGAATTTCCGTTTATAAAATGAGTAATTACATAAAAAAAGAAAAGATCAAAATCGATTTTATATTTATCTGTATATATGGTTCTTAGGAGCAGACCAATATCTATAAGAGTCAAATAACTTGATTCGTTAATTGATAATAGTTTGAAAACACCAGAACATGCAATAAAATACACTCAATTCCAATGTCGTTGACTAGACTATCGCAATTATGAAACAGTGAAAAGCTTCTGCATAACCATCAACAAATGCATTATCATATAGTGCAATCACCAGCGAAGGAGTATCAATAAATAAAAACGAAGTTGAACAATGACTTCGATGAAAGCCACAACTGACAACATAGAATTACCAACTACAGCAATTGATCAAAATATTTCTGACACAATGAACTAAATAATGTAGAGAACAGTTTTAATGAAAGTTGCTGAAATAGAAACAGAAGTTGTCAAATGTCACTAACCACAAGTGAAGCGAAAAAGGTCAAAACATCCTTAATGGACGAAAGTCATTTGATTATGAACGATAATTTAAACGATAAAAATAATCGACAACAATAAGAAAGCAACAAAACGAAACAATAAAGGTTAATCATTGATAATACAATAACCATGATTAAAACGGTAAAAAAATACTTTTAGAAGATCAGGCACCGATAGACCAATAATATTTATAATCTCAATGAAATTTAGTCTACTTAACATCAAATGAGCTCCTTTTTTTCTCTTTACTTTTTGTTAACGTTCCAGGATTGCATGCATTTAGAAGGTACAAGAAACACGTAGTTAGAATTTGTTATGCATTATAAAATTGTTAGAATAAATTGCTTATAAATCAACGAATTGAAATTATATAAAACATTCTCTCGTATACGTTTGTAATGATGAGAATATGGTATAAAATTATTGGTCATATCCAGTCATAGAAAATATTAATAGGCAACTAGTAGACCATGATTGTTGGAAATGCTATGACACATTGGTCGTAAAACTGAAGAGAAAAAAGTGCAACTTTCAGTAGTGTGTGCTTCATTTACGCTTCCTTCTATTTCACTCATACTTTAACTTGGTTTTAAAGCAGACAAAGTCTCACTTTTTTTGTTTTTGGTTTGCCAGTACTCCAACATTTTGTCAGGTGATATGGTGCAGAAGTGCTGCATGTACCTTTATGATTACACTGTGATTTTTTCTTTCTGTCATCAATTACTATCATCATCAATATAATAAAGAATGAAAAGAAAAAATTGAATAAAGTAGCACGTGAACAATCATATAAAGATAAACAGAATTCATACATATAGTTTGAAAAAGAAAGAAGTATCATAAAAGACAAAAATCAATACAATAAGAGGACCACGTAAGATGAAACAGGATCATACTAAATAGAAAAATCTCAAAATTAAGAACGATCGATATAGGAATCGGACACTTCAATTTAATTCATAAAATGAATTGACTCATTAATTTACGCTAATCGATTAAGAAACTTCAGAATATATGAGTCGAATTGGTCACTTATCTAATTTGAGTGATTCAACTCTAATCGGGTTCTCAACAACATTCAATCATGACGACTAGTCTTTCTTTCTATTATCAGTGTTAATTCTAATAAAATTGTATATATAAAGCAAAATATGATGTTTTACAATTCTTGTGATGATATTATTTTTTTAAAAAGAAATAAGTAAAATAAATGGAACCAGTATTTTTGTACTATTCACTCTTTAAAAACGGATTAAACCAGTGATTTTTCTAATGGAAGCACAGCATTCATTGAATCAACATTTTAACAATTATATTATTTACAATTCAAATATCATTTAAAGCCTGATGTTTGATTAGAATAAACAAAACTCTAAGCAAAAATCTTAATGTTTTGATACAATTTGAAATTAATTTTCTCTTCTATAATCATTATTTAAGTAAATTTGTATTAAAATACGGATTATATTAGTGCGTGGTTCAATTTAGAAACAAAAAAATTTCAATACGAGGCATATTATTTAATACAGTAAAACTATAAATCTTATAATATGAGGTTGTTTTGTTTTAAATGAATACAGAACTTTTAGCAGAATTGATTATTAATTTTATTTTCAATTGAATTATTGGATTATTTAGTCAAATCAACCAATTTTTTTCGAATTACACTATCCATCATACACATGTCCACATTGTTATCAAAATGCATACAATAGAAGTTGATTAGTTCAAATCAGCTAAAATAAATTATACATATTTTTCTGTATAATGTATGAACGCAGTTTATCTTAATCTGTTTCAGATATTCAAAAGTCTTTAGAAGTTATCAGAAAGCTTTAAAGAAAAATCTAGGTTACAATAAAAAACTAAAATTCTTTTCCCGGAACTACCTGGAAGAACCCTAGATTGTTCTTACCCTTGAAATAAATAGCATCCTTCAAATTATTTTCATTATTTATTAACATATGTCAATGAAAGAAAAGAAGTTTCCGTTCATATATAATGAGTTTACAAACAATATTAAATTACAAGAATGATAAAGTTTTATTTTTAATTCATTTCACCTTGAATTATTCTGTCGATAATGACTTATTTTTTTGCCAAATCTAACCACT
>JAJEKB010012486.1:0-21332 GCA_022393335.1 Macrotrachela quadricornifera | reverse complement strand
GCCATTGTCCATTAACCGAAAATTTAAATTCTGTAACAACATTACTGGGAAATCTTTTACAACAAAAATCAATTACCAACGAATTATATAATAGTCTATATCCGAAAATGAATACTTTAGAATTAGCACATTTTCATGGTTTGCCTAAAGTACACAAGGTAATTTCTACTGTTATTCTCGAAAACAAACGATAATATTCTAATGACTTTCTTTTTTTTTACTAGCCTGATATACCACTACGATCAATTATTGCCGGTATTTATGCACCAGCAAAGTTACTTTCAAGATTTTTAAATAATCTCTTAGCACCCATTTATTTAAAAGTAGCACGTAAAACGACATTTATACATAGTATCGATGTAATTCGGCAATTAGAAATATATGTAGCTAATGGTTATTTTAAGTCAACAACAAAATTTATTACAGGTGATGTTAGAAATCTCTATACAATGATACCACGACAAGGTGCCTTAGAAGCATTATTACGATTTTTAGAGAAACATTCGATAAATGGTAAAATTGGTACATTAACAATAGATACTATAATGAGAATGGCTCGTGTAATATTAGATACGAATTGTTTTGCTTATACAGATAAATATTATCAACAAATTCATGGTGGAGCAATGGGTTCAGCATTTACACAAGTCTTAGCCAATATTTATATGTTAGAATGGGAACAAGATTTAATTCATTATCAACATTCACATAATGAAATCTTTGGAAGGTTAGTATAATCTTATTTTTTAATCTAGTACAATTATTTTTCTGTTTAAATAGATATCTCGATGATATTTTTATGACGACAAATCAATCATTAGAAGAAATTCAAATTGAAATAGAAAAAGCTAAAAAGAAAGATATTAATATAGAAATTGAATGTACAATTGATACAACAGTTAATTATCTTGATGTTACTCTTACAAATGAAAATGGTCAATTGAGAACAACAGTTTATCATAAACCTACAGCTGATCCATACTATTTACCATATATATCAGATCATCCACACAAATACCATCGAAATATACCATATACTGCACTAATACGTGCTGCACGTCTATGCTCACATGTTAATGATTTCAACTTGGAACGTATTCGTATTGAACTATCTTTATTATTGGGGCAATATCCACTAAAGTTTATTACCAATCATTTTCTTCGATTTTTTCAAGTGAATAATGCTATGCCTGTGTTAGAGCAGCTTGATCAATCAGTTTATCAGCGTTTACATAAAGAATTTATTGATCGAGTAGCCCGAAAAGAAAATAAATTGAAAGATACAATAGAAGATAATGTCAAATATCCAGTAGTCTTACAAAAAAAACCATGGGATCGAACAGTGATGAAACCACAATATTTATATGAAACAGGTCCAATGGCAACCTTTCCTTCATTGTTCTATAACTGGTGGAAAAAACACTATCTTTATCCGGGATCACCTGCCAACAATATCAAAGTTCAACTCAGGCCGAAAACTAATTCTACATTAGCAAGACAGCTGATACGAAAAAAACCTCCAAGCAAAATACTAAAAAGGCTGCAATAGCAAACCAAAAAGAAAATAAAACCATATCTATCTAAACATAACTTTTATAATATGCATGAAACGAATTTTATCTTTTACACAGCTTATATATTCCAGAAAAATAATTCATATAACTAAGTTTCGAAAGAAAGCCAACAAAAAAATTTCTAAATAATCCACAATTAACTTTTCACTTTCTCCTTCTAGATAAAATCTCGACAACGATTAATCAGAAAACATTGAACATATTCCAACATATACCAAAACAGCAAACACTGATTCGAACAAAACGGGGTAAGAAATACGTATCGTGTGATGCTTTCAAACTCTTATCTTCAATAGAAAGTCTCTACTTCTGTAGAAAATAAGAATTTATTACGTTTGTAGGATAATTCTTGACTTCTTCATATGATTTGAAGGGTTTTGAATTGTCTTATATTTGTAATAATAGTTTGTAGACATGCCTGATGAGGACTGAGATAAGCTCCAGTCGAAATACGTATCGTGTGATGCTTTCAAACTCTTATCTTCGATAGAAAGTCTCTACTTCTCAAGATTCTTCATGAAATGCACTTTTCCCTACTGGAACAGCATAGTATATAATATTGACCACGATTCCTACTTCAGTTTGTTTACAAACTTTTTGTCTGCAATATGGGACAGATGCAGCTCATTCGAACCCGTCAACAAATATAGACCACCTTGGCCTAGCTATCTTCTTATGTTAGCAAAGACCGTAAATAAAATAAGGCGCAAATATCGAAAAACATTTTTCATTCGTCACCATGAGGAATACGTATACTGGAATAATATTTATAAACAAGAAAAAATTATTTATGAAGAAAAGAAAAGAAATGAAAAAATGAAATATATGAAAGATAAAAACAATATCTGGAAACTAGTAAATAGTAGCTTTAAAACCTACTCTCCATCATTTCTAGGTTTAAAAACACCATACGGTATTGAAAAAGATAGTCAAAAAATCGTAGATATTTTAGCTAATCACTACGAAAACCACTTCTCGGAACCTTTACCCGCTCCACAAAATTTACACCATATTGAATGTCTCGATGCATACACAAAAATAGCTTACACACCTAATATTCCCCTCTCAGAAATATCAATTGAAGATGTTCTTAAACAACGGAAAAAAACAAAAGTGAAAAAATCTATCGGTAGTATAGCTATCTCCGCCTTCCTCTTAAAAAATTTACCAGAAGAATATATGTACCCCATTACAGTGTTATTTAATAAATGCTTACAAAATGGGGAATTTTTTCAGAGAGGAAAGCACGCGAGGGGAATATGTTTGTCAAAAGATGGTATCTATCCCACTGAAGAAAAACTTAGATCAATATCTCTTCTTCCTAATCTAAGTAAATGGATGGAAAAAATTATTAGCGATAAAATAGAGAAATGATGTGTAGGGCAAGGTATTCAGCTCGACGAACAATCAGGGTTTACCGCACATCGACGTTTACAAACAAGAATATTGTCTCTCATTGAGGATCACCGATTAACAATAGCAGCCCCAAATAGGCCAGCATTAGTCATCTTTATAGATTTCCTGACAGCTTTTGACAAAATGTGGTATGCCGCACTCTTCAAAACATTAGAAGTACTCGAGATGCCGTTGAATCTTCGTAAATGGATATACGGGTGGTTACAAAACCGCACTATGACGATTAGCCACGGTTACGTTGAGTCGAGAATCATTAAAGTCCTAGCCGGCGCCCCTCAGGGTTCCGTACTCGCTTCACTCCTTTTTAGATTACATATCCACTCTCTTCCTTCATACTTTCCACAAATTCTATCCCACCTCTTTGCAGACGATTTAACACTAGTTTTTAAGGGATCTCTTGAAAAAAGATTAAGTAACAACGTCAAAGACCTAGAACTACAAGCCAAAGTTGTCTTAAAAGCTCTTGAAACATTCTCAAACGACTACATTCTACCTGTCAATGTGAAAAAAACTAAGGCCATGCTAGTACATGGTGCAGTAGCACCGGGTACGCCAAAGATCAGGTACAAAGACGTTGAAATTGATTACGTTACTTCATATAAATACTTAGGAACAGAAATTGGAACCAAATTAGGATGGAGTAACCTCATCAACAATCGAATGAAAAGAATAAAAAACGTATATAGTGCTCTAAGAAATTTATTTAAAACTATTCCACGAGAAGAGATACAAATTCGAAGAAAATTATTTTGCGCATACGCTCTTCCTCACTTTAGTTGGCTATTCACCACTTGGTTCTATTTTTCAGAAGGTCAGCAGAATTCCATTGAACATATTTATTGCACTGGGTTAAGGGTAGTGTATAGTTTATGGGGCTGAGACCACTTGACCACTCTCTCCATCTCCAGAGAATATACCTTAAAAGACTATATTTTTAAATATTGGACCAAATTTGAGAAACATCTAGAAGAGTCACCCGATGCTCTTACATATCAACAAACTTGGCCCGCTTTCTTAACAGCGACATGTCCCTCTAGATACTATTGGCTTGTATTTAAATGATCAGTATTTTATCCTGAATTATCAGTATTTTTTTGGAACGGTCAGTTTGATTTATTGATCAGTAGAAAGTTCATTTTTGATCAGTAAAAATCGATTTTCATCAGTATAAAATTTAGTGTTGAACAATTATTATATCTGGTTGTTAAATTAATAGTTTAAAGGTGTATCTGTCTAGGTATCACTGCAAGGAAGATTAAGCTCGGTGTTCCTGAAAATCCTAATCTTGGAATCGAATTTATGAAGTCTTTTACACACTAGATGGGGTATTTGAATTTGCGGCAAATTCATTAAAAATAAAGGAAAAAGAATTTGCAGGAAATTATTCGATAGTGGTATAAGAATTTGTCATTATCTCTATACCGCTATACCGCTATATTCCTCGATAGCGGTATAGCGGTATAGCGGTATAAGAATTTATCATTATCTCTATACCGCTATACCGCTATACCGCTATACCTCTATACCGCTATACCGCTATACCGCTATACCGCTATATACCGTTATATCGCTATATCGCTATATACCTCGATAGCGGTATAAGAATTTGTCATTATCTCTATACCTCTATACCGCTACACCGCTATACCGCTATATTCCTCTATACCACTATATACCTCTATAGCGGTATAGCGGTATAGAGATAATGACGAATTCTTATACGGTTATTAAACTATTTTCTTCAAATCTTATTTTTGCATCTGAAATGAATTTGCCGCAAATTCAAAAACCCCATCAACTCCTTTTACAATCAGTGGCGGCGTCGGGGTACGAGGAACTCAGCCCTTCCCCCTTTATAGCTCAGAAGACTTTATAAATTCGATTCTAAGATTAGGATTCTCAGGAACACCGAGCTTAATCTTCCTTGCAGTGATACCTAGACAGATACACCTTTAAACTATTAATTTAACAACCAGATATAATAATTGTTCAACACTAAATTTTATACTGATGAAAATCGATTTTTACTGATCAAAAATGAACTTTCTACTGATCAATAAATCAAACTGACCGTTCCAAAAAAATACTGATAAATCAGGATAAAATACTGATCATTTACTTTGTTGCCGATACTATTACAAATCGATGGGCTTCCGTAAAAACGCAAAATTCCCGAAAAGACTTTCATCAAACGCTCGTCATACCAAGTTAGAATTACTTACTTTTTACAATATACAGAAACGCCAGCGCAACATTTTCAAGACCTCCTCTTCAATTCTCGAATGGTTCTTATTAAAGTATTTCCCTCAACCACCTTCATTGTATCTCTCTCGAAACAGTCTATCGATGTTTCAAATTGACTACGATTTTCTTCTTGTAAACCCTGCATATACCTACTAGCCCTTCTATCTCTTCTTCCCCCTATTGTTAATTTTACACAACTCAGATCAATTTCTCTCTTTCTCGTGTTGTAATTCATCTTGTCTTTCTCCTGAAATGTATACTATGTAAAGCTTATTAAACCAACTGATTATGTAAACTTGTTAACCTTCTATGGAACAATAAATTTAAGATATTAAAAAAAAAAAGACATTTTGGCATCTACTATGCGGGCCAATTGGTTTCCCCCCCCCCCCTCTGTCATTATTCTATGTTTTTACCGCTATACGTCTTTTATATTTTTTAAAATTATTATAATGAAGGACAATGCTCGGAATGCGGTGCATCTTGTAGCATATTGCATGTACTACAGGATGCACCACATTCAAAGCATTGTCTTTCATTATAATAATATTAAAAAAATAGAAGACGTATAGCGATAAAAACACAGAAAAATGACAGAAGGGGGGAACCTAATTGACCCGCATAGTATGCTTATAGATATTTTTTTGTTTTATCATTGATGTATATGTCGGAAATAGGATATATGTTAAATTTGAACATCATTCAATGGAAATTTTGTTTAAAATGATATTAAAAGTAAATGAAAAAAATCAATAAAAAATAGAAATAATAATTTTATCAAAAAAAATCAAACAATAACCCCGTTTGCCTTCTACCGCTGGATTTTAATGTAACTTGAGTCAAAGAACATTTATAATGCACCCACAAAAAGAATTTTTTTAGTTTATACACGGAAAATCCTCATTTAGTTAATATTTTTTATTTTCTATGTATTTTACATAGAGTATTCTTATTAGGAACATTTTTTTGCTGGTTGTTCTTATTAGGAACAGTGTGCCTAATAAGAACGAGCGATTCAATTTTAGAATTGATGTGGTTCAGCTGTATTAAATGATAAAATTCTGAACCTTTGGATTTCAATATATCATATGATGAAGAACATTTTTGGTAAAAGAACCGTATCAAAATTTTTTAGTTTTGATATGAAAAATCGTCATTTACTAAAAATGTTTCATTTTCTATGTATTTTACATAGACTGTTCGTATTAGGAACATTTTTTAGCTTGTTGTTCTTATTAGGAACATGACTCCTAATACGAACAAATTCACTTTTCCAAAATATACAGCTAATTACTCAATCAATTTTTGAGATAATTAGCTCATTTTTGCATCATTCTATTCGTCAGATGTTCCTCTACTCCGAAATCTAAACTATTTTTTTTATGCTGAGAAGTGCCTGAGAAAAACAGAAAATAACCGAGGGTGTTGACATATCTGTTCTTATTAGGAACATCGCCTGTACCAGATTTGACGAAATTGCTGATTTCTGATTTCTGTTTTTTTAGGAATGAATCTATGAAAATGATTAGAAAAGCGGCAATCAGAGATTTACTTTTTCATAAAATTTCTATGATTTACCGAATATTTTCTAAATCACATTTAGAGAAAACAAAGTAGAGAACATAATTTGTTAAGTGCTTCTTCTGAATCTTTAATAATATACACTTCACTAAAATACATATAGACACCAAGAAATCTACTGGATCATATCTAACCATGACGAGATATTTTACAATCATGAATAATATGAAAAAGTTAGCAAAACTCATTGACTTTTGATACAGTATGCATATAGGATGCAATCGAAGTGAAGTATTACTATTTTCAATGTTTTAGCACTGAAAATTAAGATCATTTAAAAATACAGAAATTTTCCATTTGGACAAAATCCCATAACTGCAAAAGAGTCTCAATAGATGCTTGAGGGTGAGGGTGAAGATCAGAGGGTATTGTTCTTAAGATATGATTACTTGAAAAACCGTTGAGGTTTTAATACTAGAAATTGAGACATTCTGCAACGAAAGTAGTAAAAAGGAGGAAAAGGAGGAGCATTCATCATCCAGACTGCAATAGGTATTGCTGTCAAATTTTATACGTCATTTATTGATAGTAAAAATATCGTTACTATCATAGAGTATTTTTTGACAAATAAGAACATATCCTGGAAGTTCCTGGTGCGTAGCTACGAACAAATAAGAAAAAGACGAAAACCGAAAAACGTCAAAGTACTGATCGTGCGTTCTTTTTCGTCTTGAAATGAGTCTTTTAACAGAAAGTAGATACCTATTTTTCTACTTTTTGTAACTAGATAAAGCGACAGTAAGAGAACGAAAGAAAACAAACACATTCGCATCCACCTTCGGTTATCTTCATTTGTTGTTGTCTTTCATACAGAACAAGCACACATACACATCATGCCGTTGGGACTAGTTATACGTGAAAACAAACAACTTATCGTTGAAGAGGTCAATGTAAGTAATTCCATGGAAATATCACAGAGCAATCTGTTTTTTTCCTAGGTTCCTAAATATGGACCGAAAGATCTTTTGATTAAAGTAACACATATTGCACAAAATCCAACAGATTGGAAACATGTACACTTTGGATTGGCTAAACCACGAGCTATTGTTGGTTGTGATTTTGCTGGTGAAGTCGTCGAAGTAGGCATTGAAGTGATTGATTAGTATGTCCTCATAGTTTCAAGAAAATCTGATGTTTCTATTTAATTAAGTAATTATATCAAGGGTGAACACGTTGCTGGCTGTGTTCACGGTGGTCTCAATCCTGAACTTAGCATTCCTGGAGCTTTTTCTGAATATGTTATTGTAGAAGCATCACTCGTTTTTTGCTAGCCATCTACAATGTTACCGCCGGAATCAGCTGCAACCATTCCTCTTGTTTCGATTACGGCTGCTCTTGCTCTCTTTCACGAAATGAAGTTGCCTTTACCACTAGCGACTTCTGGAATACCAGTTCTCGTCTGGGCAGGTAGTACAAGTGTCGGACAATATGCTATTCAATTAGCAAAAGCAGCGAGTTGTTTTGTTATTACTACGGCATCACCTGCTCGTCATACTTATTTGAAAGAACTTGGTGCTGATGTTTGCTTTGACTACAAAGATTCGAATGTTATTACACAAATCAAAGAGGCAAGCAAAAACAATTTAGCTTATACTATCGATTGTGTCTCAGAATAAGCATCACTTCAACAAGTATGTGCTGTATTGACCAATGATAATTCATAAGTGGTAAACATTTTAGCGCGCACAACCGTTGACATACCTTCGCATGTCAAAGAACGTCGCGTTTTGATGTACACGATTTTTGGACGTGAATTGCATTTCTTGAATCAAGTTTACAGGGCTAGACCAGAAGACAAAGAATTTGCTGAAAAATTCTACAAACTACTTTCCGATGTCTTATTACCTAAGAGTCTTGTACAACCAAACAAAGTCACTAAAATCTCAGGTGGACTCAACGGAGTAGAGGATGGATTCAAACGGATGATGGAAAATAAAGTCGCAGCAGAAAAGTTGGTTTATACTATGGCTGAAACCACTAAAGAGTAAATGTGATAATTATCGAAAAAAAACAATCAGTATTTTCTTTTTATTCTGTCGCTTTTTCACATAATAAAACAAAAAGACTAAAGTTAGTCATCGTCACTACTTCAATCCTACCAGTAATTGTTAGGGACTGCTACATTCATATTTCCATCACCATCGATAGCTGAACAGTGTGTGATAGCATAATTTAAACGTTCATAGGTGATTTCTGCCGTGGAATATTCTGGTAGATCAATGGTAAAACTACAGGTGTGAGATACTAGAAAAAAAATCAATTAGTTTTTTTCTGTCTCTCTATACTAGATCAAACTCAACTTACATGGAAGTGCTTGATCAGCATTACCGTCTTCTGTACGAAGTTTAGCAATTCCAAATTGTGATGCAAAATCTTCGTCTCGAACTGGTAATGTACTTCGTCCCCAAGCAAATATTAAGAACATTTTCTTTTGTTCTTCAGTAAACATTTCACTCATTACTTTCCAAAAATTTTGAATCACTAGTGAATTTTCATTATAACCTCGTCCATACCATGTATTTCGTTTTAATAGTTCCACATCAATATGACCTTTCCCACAAACAGCTTCTTCTAGTTCACTGATAGTAAACAAATTTAAATAGTAAGGAGGAACGACCGAGTATAATCCTAGACGAATACAATCAATTTGTCGACAAAATTCTTTCAACCGATATTGACGATAATGAAAAGAATATTCTTTGAAATTCTCTGCAGTAATTGGAATACGACTACCACCAGGCACCAGTTCGAAACTTTCCTGTGCTGAACTCATCACTTCGAAGGATAATTCACTGAACATACTATCAATGATATAATTAACATTGGTATTACTACCGATCGTCGTCGCTTCTTCGATCTGTCGTTCAATTTCCTGAATTAATGTAAAACTTTGTGAATCGATCGCCTGAATATCATCGCTGGTGATCGGTTCGTAGATTAATCCTTTCCAAAGTAATGGAGCAAATTTAACGTTCAAATAATGTTTCTTCCGAATAGCTAATCCCATCAATTGTCCAACAAAACGATATTGTTTCCTTAGTTTCTCCGGAATGGGTTTATTCGGTGGAAAAACATTTGGTATCCAACAATCTTGATGCGAACCCGTGTGAGTTCGACCATTGGGACATAGGATGAAGAGAGGTAATCGTGTGCTACAAATATCTGAACACATCTGAGTAATGGAATCACGATAAGGTCCACCTCCGTCTGTACTATGCATATTCAAATACTGCGCTGTCCAGATCTGTTCATCTCTTTTTCTAAATTGATTCGCGGCTTGATCGGATAGTTGTTGGTAAGCTTGGTGAAACATGGTATTTTCCTCGCTTTTATTCGATGTAGCAGCGTTGAAAAGATCGAAATAAACTTGAAGGTGTCCACGATTATATTCTAATTCACTGAGTTCTATTGTTTCATTAAGTCCTTCATATTTCTTGGAAGAAGGAACGTACTTCTTGGCTTTTCGAATTTCATCCGATAAAAAACTTTGTTCCGGTGATAAAGTGCAATCGACGAGAGGTAAATCTGTAACGATGCGAACTTGCAAAAGATACAGAATTTTCACTCGAATGACGATACAATCAGCAGGAATACTTGTTAATGACGGATAATTCTGATAGAACGTTGCGTTGGGAGCAGATTCTGTTGGCAGAGTGGGAAAAACTTCACGAAAAAATTCATGTTCACTTTGGGTTTTGCACAAGAGATCAAGTATTTGAAAATCAGCTTGTTGATCAAAATGAAGGTTGGTTCTGTCAAAATCCTCTCGGCTCAGTTGCATTCCTTCTCCTAGTCGAGTTTCAGATGTGGTAAAAAATAGTTCTGGTACTGGTGTTTGTCTACTTGGATCTGTTAATGCATGGATAGTATGGATAGTTGTGAAAAGATCACGAATAGTTTCTGGTAATTGATCAAGTCGCGATTCAGTATCTTTGTTGGTGATCAGAAAGACGACTTCTATCACCGCTAATCGAAATGAAATCAGTTCCAGTGTGTCCGATGGAAAATTCGGAAGTAGAGTAAAGAGAAATCGTTCGTTTTGTGCAGTCAATTTGAAGGATGTGCTGATTTGAAGTAGACTAATAAATAAAAAGAGAAGTGACATAACTTTCGATTGATCTTCATCTCTCGGATCTACTTACTCGGAAAATAGATGGAGAATGATCATTTTTGATGGATGACTTTTCAGTGATACGAAGAGTTTGAAGAGTAATTGAATCATGGGAACAGGAAATAACACTGGAAGTACTGTATCAATTTGGTTTTGTTTTACCGTCGATTTATCTTTGAGCAATAGGAGAAGAAGATTAAGTACGTTCCAAATAAATTTCAAATTTTCCTGTTGTCCCGTCGTTTCTTCGTTGAAGCTTTTCTCCGTCAATGAACCTGTGTCAAGGAGAAATTGTACGATTTGCTCACAAATATTCTCTTGTAATGCGAAGAGTAACGATGATTTATTTTCTAGATGTTGATCAAGAAATTGTTTCAATTGAACTTTCAGTAGTGAAGTAATTAATGATTGAATGTAATCAGTTTTGTCGTCAGTAGAAGTATGATGCAAGAACATCGATCGAAATAATTTGACCAAAAGAGCTGAATCACCGAATTTGTTCAAAGGAAAAGGAGTTCTGGTGTTATTCGACCAAACTTTGAGCATAGTGAGAAGTGTATCACGAGCATAGATGGTGGTTAGTCTCTGTTCACAATCATGACGAGATTGATGATATTGTTGACTGGGAATGTCTTCGCGCAAAAATTCTTTGACTTTTTGTTGATCATTAAAATTGGTAAAAACTCGACGTTTTTCTCTATCTAAGACACGTAATTTATTGGTAAACTTTGCAGTATTATCATTATTCGCCCGCGATCGGTTTCGAATAGCTGAAGAGGAGTCAGAGGAATCATCATCATGCACTGGTTCCTCCTCGATGCTGCTGCTGCTGGTAGAGTCTTGTTCTTCTGGTATATCGTCGGAATCATTTGATGATGATGACCGTGTTCGTTCAGTGTTCCTACGGTTTGTATTTTTTACTTGCGGCGGTGGAGCACTCTCTTCTGTCGTCGTGAACAATGGATCTTGTAGCCATTTTTTCACATCAAATTCACTACCGAAATCATTCAATTGTTCATTCTCTTGATCCGTCGATTCTGTTCGTTGTAAATCATTCCAATGAGTGAAAATCAATCGGCCTACATTGCAATTGTCAGTAGAGATCAGATCGTTCAGTTTATGTTCATCGATGGTTGGACTTAACGAAGATAAAATCTGTAAGATTCGTTTCTTCTTATTATCCAACGCATGCCGTTCCAATTGTTCTTCTTGTTCACGTAGAATACGATCAATTGTTGAAATCTTCGTTGTTTTGTTTTGTTCAACGGCATCTTGAATCCATTCGGGTCGATGACCAATAGCAATTAAACTTGGCATGATCATCGCTAATGACGGTGCTACTAATGCTTGAAGTGATGAGTTCGGTGTTTTCATCTGTTCATTTACGGCCATAGATCGTTTGAGAAGAGTGATCGACTGACAACGAATTCTCACGGTGGTCTCTTCCTTGGCCTTTTTACTCTTTGGTTCTTTTTCATGGAATAAATAAAACCGATTGGATTGAGCAACAAGTCGATCATCGTTTACTTGCGCATCGATCTGTAATTCTCCGTTCACATAAATACGACATGATGTCTCATGAACGGTAATCCATAAACGGTAATATTCATTCGCAGTTAATGTTTGCTCACTTTCTTTTTCGGTTTTCCCAGTCTTGAGGGCCAGGTTTCCTTTGTGCGTAACGAATACTTGAGATTTATCATTCAGGTGTACTAGTGACCACTGTTTGTTCTTACTTGGTTGATGGCCGACAGAGATATCTAAAATAAGAGTATATTCCGTCCATGGTTCGAGAGATTTTTCGAGAACGAGATAAGTTCTATTTCCGGTTAATTCGATTGTTGATGGATCTTCACTGGAGAAGTATTTTCCTTCATTTGGATCTGCTTGTTTTTTCTTCATTTCCCATATGTTTTCATCGAATGGTTGATCAAATGGAATAAGCAGTGGGTCGGAGAATTGTTTCTCCGCGAAAGAAAATGAATTCATTCGTTTTTGATATTCTCTAAATTGTTGATAATCCGTTGCAATGTGAAAGAGGCCATGGGTAAAGAGACGACGAATGTGATCTTCGCAAAGAGCATAATCCCAGACAGCAATATTTTGCATGCTAACAGCAATCTTTGGTAAATGATTTAAAATCAACGGAAGTGTTGTTTCATTTGAAAATGAAATTGTAAATGTTTGATTCTGATTGTTCCAATAAACGGTGATCTGTTGTTCTGCGATATTACCAACAATAGCTATACGGATTGTTTGGTTTGGTTTCGTGAAAGGAATTTCGATGGACACATTGTTTATCGTCATTAATGTAATTGTCTGTTGTTCGTTTTCGTTTTGAGAAAGTTGGAAATTGTATGCAATGGTGAAGAAATTCTGCGCTACAGTCAATGGAAAACCATTGCTGTCCTCTGGTAGAATAAGTCCATGCTCGTCGGTCTGAAAGTTAGTGGTCAAATGATCATCATGGACGAAATCACGTAAAAGTAGTAAAGTCGATGGTGTCATTCGTGATGTGTAGAGATAATCTTGTGGATTATCACCAACGACATAAGCATGTAGAGGATAAGCGACGAGAAAATTTTCCGTTTGTACTAATGTGGGTGCTAGAAGTGGTTTGTAACCGGAAGGTAGGGGACATTGTTGCATATCTTCCGGACTAAAAATCAGTTCACAGCAGTTCGTTGGTGAAGCTCGATATTGTAAAGTGATACCGGGAAAAAAACGAGTAGCTGGTCCATCAGGAAGTAGATTACATTTTTTAGTTGATTGAGGAATATTTTCTTGATGTTTAAAAGCTGTACCTAATAGTTTTCCATTTAACCAGTACTTGATATTGGTCTTATCACCATCGATCTCAATGCCGCAACCACAAACATCATCTTTTTGCCAACGAATATCATTGAATTGTCCTCGATATGTCCGATCATTAAAGAATATTGCTCGTGAACCATCATAAGACCAAGAGTATTCGTCATTACCGACTCCATTCTCATTCTCAGTTTGTGGTGTAAAGTCTTTTGTTGCCCATCCGATTTGAACAAGACCAGCAGTGGGTAGTTTAACACAAAAATACCATTTTCCTTCGGTCACTTCAAGATTCTTAACAATAAAGGTCGGAAATGTTCCAGTGATATACTCTTTTTTAAGAACAATTCGTCCTCTGTACTGATGATGTTGACCACATTTTTCAAAGACTTGTGGCTTGGCAGCTGTGATTGGCGATGGAATCAAATTGATTCTGTTACTTCCAATGCGACCTTGTTTCCACCTACCAATTTCTGTTTTTGATGCAAATGGTTTCCATCCGTTGTATTTCCAGACTGGTGTTGATAAAGCTGCTACAATCAAACGATGACTACTATGGTTTTGTTCGAGTTCATCGATTGCTTGTTTTGATCGTTCATACATATCTAACCGAAGAGAATATTGTTCCAGAAATGCTTTATTGGAGAAACAAGGATCAATTACTGTCGCCAACGAGTCTGACATAGACAAATGAGCAATGTTCGACGCATAAGGTTTAGCCATAAATATCTCGATCACCTTGTAATCCTGCAATAGATGAAAAAGTGCAGAGAGAGAATGACGTTTCAATTGTAAGAATATCAATGATTCAGATACGGTGGAATGAAGTTGGAGAAAATGTCCAAATGCATCGAGAACAGAATCGACCGATGCCTTTACGGATGGTAATGATAACAGATGAGGTGGTGGTACTTGTACAACAACTCGAAGTTGATCGATTTTCATCGATTCAACCCGAAGATCATTAAGATACTGAATGGAACAGGACGAAGTGTCTGACTCTATTTTCATGACCAATGCTAAACGAGATTCATCATTCGTTTCTTCATTAGTTACGACTTGAACAATCAAGCCTAAACCAATTTGATCTATGTACCCGCCTAAGATACATACTGATGCGATAAGTGTGTCATACGAATGAAATGATGACAAGTTTAAGTACGATGTAATCGAATTAAAAATGAAATTGGTAGCGATCAATTGCCATGATGATCGACGAGACAATACCGTTCGATACAAGTAAATCAATTCAGTGACTAATTCTACGGGTAACACTTGGGAGGAGAAACTTGCAGCAATAGAGTGAAGGATTTCATTGAGAAATTGCTCGATCAGTTCCTTCGATCCATCATTATTGTAATTGGGAAGATATGGAATTAACAGACGTAAAATTTTTAATGCAAGTAATCGAGTAACTTTATATTCACTTTGATGATAGATATCGAGTAAGCGTTCAATGTACGATACATTTGCGCAGATAAGTCGAACATGACTGTAGACTTGCAAACAATGCAGAAGAAGAAGTAGATATTGATTGACTAAACAATCTTTCTCGAAGGATGAACGATCTGGGAGTAGAATATGGTAAAACCATTCTACAGCGAGATCTATGAAGGAATCACGTGCATGTCTTTCATCTTCTGTTTTGTTTGTTAGAGGTAATTTGAGTTTATCTCGAATAAATGATTGAAATATGAAGTCTCGTTGTTGTTCTAAGATCGGCTGGAATTTTCCTTTACTATGATCCAATTGAATATCTTGACATATTAGCAAAGTAAATAATCGAAACCAACTGTAGGCAAGAAATTTCGTTCGGAACGACTGGCTATCCATTAAAGGGAAAAGTCTTTGTGGAAATTGATACTTAAGCAGTAAAAGAAGACCAGCGGATGTATAGTCGAAGTTAAGATAATTGAAGAGATTTTGTATGGACATCTTTGATGCTGATGTTAATAAACAGGGTAGAATTGTGCAAAGAATAGAATGATAACTGTTTCGAATCTTGTTCAATAGTTGAAGATTTGCGGCCGCGATGTGTGTGAAACAATTCCAACTCAATGTTGACTCTTTCGATAGTAGTAAAAGAAGAGTACGTAGCATTACTGCTTTAGGATGATCATCCAACGGTATAAGTTTTTGCATCAATGTGTCCATAAATTGATAAGTAATCAATCGTGTCAGTGCTCGTTCATGCTGTCGATCCAGACATTTTTTAAGTTCATCGAGTTTTAAATCTTTTTCTTTATAGAGAAAGTGATCAATCGCTCGACTGAGCAGACTTTCTGCATCGACGCGTTGTTGTCGTGCTTGTTTCTTGCGCATTAATTTCTTGAATCGAATACAAGCTTGCATGAGATGTCGAAGTAATCTCAACACATGTTTCGCTTTTGTCCATCGAGAGATTTGACGTTGAAATTGAGGTGATTTAGGCGAGGGTAATTGGATCGTAGGCGATGGTGTTTCCTCCGTCAGCGCTGGGGTTGAATCACCTTTCGCGACAGATAACAGAAGAAACAGTGCATTCGCTTGTACCTGTCGATAGAATTCGTTGCAATTACCACCTTCAGCTTTGATCGTTCTCAATAAAGTTCGAACATGATTGGCATATTCAAAGATGGAAAGAAGATGACTTTGAACATGCCGTTGATTCGTATCGAATATTTCTATTTTGGCGAGATTAATCCGATCAAAATGTTTGATGTAAACTGCAAACACGGCAGCGACGAGATCATTGGCTTGTTCTTCGATGGATTGTTGTAAGAGATACTTGTTCCCTTTCAGAAACATTTTCATCTTGGTGATCAGTCGTGCACCCTCGCCCGTATTATTAAAGACAGACATTAGAAATTCTCTGTCCGATGCGAAATCTTCGGTGTCATTTTGCAATTTGAATTGACTGTAAGTGGAAAGATTCAAGTCGAGTAGGTTTGATAAGTAAGTACTTTTCTCGGAGAATGGCTTTTCATATCCACCTTCGAAAATCGTTGATTGCATTATCTCCCTGTGTTTGATTTCTGAAGCATTCAATGGTGATCCGGAGATTAGCACAAAAGCCATTTTTCCTATTAACCAAGAAAGAAGACCATGATAATTCGAGAACACATCTTCCTTCATGAAACTTTGTAACATCGAATCGGCTAATATTGGCAAAATAGCAGCGAAAATCGGTTGAATAGCTATGAAATCGAATAATTCAGTGTTCGTCATTAAACACAAGCCAACGAGAGCAGAGTCAAACAAAGTACTTTGCGTCGTTTTGGAATAATGTCGAAATAAATATGTGAGATATTGAATCACTACTGAACTTGGAAAATCAATTGGTTCATCAGTCTTCGGAAGAATCAATTGGCCAATGAGAAGCTGTTGAAATGCTAATAGAATTTGTTCGATCTGTTCGGATGGACTGAATGATATTTCGATAAAAGATTCTAAGATCTGTAATGCCTTCATTCGTTCCGTTGGGTCGTTTTCATTCTCTTCGCGAAGGATTTCAATCCAACAAAGTAAAGTTCCATCTTTATTCAATTCGTTCATAAATTGCTTAACAAGGATTTGATGTTGATTTTCCACGATAGATCGATGCATAAAAGATAATCTGTCTGTAAAGGATGACATGCGTAAATGAAGAAGATAAACAATTGCTTTCGATGCTTCTTCGGCGATGGAATTCTGTTCATGTGATAGATTTAAGAATAATTCAAACCAATCGGTCAATTGTTCTTCATTGACGAATTCAATCAGATCGAAATTCGTTTGAGGAGATATCGGAAGAATAGTTTTTATTCTAGCATTGCTTTGCAATAATTTCCGATGAAGATTGACATGAACTGCAGCTAAATATTTCAGATGTGTGACAAATAATTTGACACAAATATTCAACATGTTAACAATCACCGGATCGGAATTTTCTCTCGAAATAGTCGTTAATTGTTTGAGCATATCAAATAGAATTTGATAAGTTTGAGGATGAAATTCGAATGAAAATGGTTCATGCTCTGCTTGATCGTACAGTTCTTCCGTCGAGTTAATTTGATGATCAATAACAATATACGTCAGAATAACTGAAGCAATGAATTGACCAGTAAATCGTTTCTTCTCCAATTCCATCAATTGTGTATTTGGATAAACTCCAACTGACTCTAAGAAGGTTGTTATGGTAGAGTTATTTTGTTCGTGCGTTTTTATCAATGTTGACAGGATTTTGTTCATTTGAATAAACAACCGTCGAACATCATAAACTGTTTCGGTATCGAAGATCAATCGGGCTAAGAGAGGCAATATTGACTTGAAGGAAAATTGAGAAACGGAAAAATTCAGTAGAATTTTCATAATGGTTTTAGTCATGATTGGGTCATTTCTTGATAATAAATCATTAAAAAAATCTCTTACGGGTTGTAATGCTCGAAATAATAAATTGTGATTGGATAATACCGATGACTTTTGGATCGGAATGCGTTCACATAATTGCGAAGCTAATGTAATTATTTGTTGGATAATCGTTGGATCGTTTTTTTCTGCAGATTTAATTAATAGAAGTAAAATTGATGTTAACGATTGAATAGTAAAGGAGGAAACTTGATTGTTGTCGTCGTCAATTGATTCATTCTCTTTGAATTGAATCGTTAACGAATTGTTCATTTTATGTTGTTTTTCTAGATTGAATTTGAATTGTTCGATGGTTTTTTCATAATATTCGTCGATAGGAGGGAAAATTTCGTCGGTAAGTATTCGATTGATTTCCTTATCAAGTTCCTTCAATTCCTTCAGATGAGTTAGTGAAAAAAGACGCTCACGAAGTTTGTCAATAAACTTTGTTTCAAGGTTATTCGTTGTTGTTTCATCAATTTCAATCGGTGAAAAAAAATGAATATGTTCATGATCAAAATCTAGTGAAATCTCAAGTGAATTGAGCTGATCATCATTGGAATCAAGATTTTGAAAATTGATTTTGAATAATTGTTGTCCCATTGTCGGGCAAAAACAGGTCAAATTTGCTCGGAAGTTGTCGTTGTTGAAAGTAAAGAATTTTCTTTTTTCTTTCGTTAATAAAAAAGAAAAATGATATCGTATTCAGGTGACTTGCACAACTTGGCTTAAGTAAATATTATCATGCATATGGTTTTGTTACAAAATGTGCAGGTATACGACATGCTTTTTTTCCTTTTTGTTTTTATTGCGTACGGAGAGAACGAAAGTCTTTTTTGTGTACTCAAAAAGTGAGTACACTCTACAATCGGTCAGTGTGTCCGGCCGTTTATCCGATAACTCTGCAAAGACTCATTCGATTGCGATGAAATTTTTTACACAGTTCAGTCTTATCAATATCTCGATGGAGTTCAAAGATGAGCCTGATTGGACGAGCCCTTCCTGAGTTATTGCAAAAATACTCATTTTTCCCTATGGTTTTCCTATGTTTTTCTATGGTAAGATCGATATATTCTCGCTTTCCTAAGAAATTTTTCTATCAGATTTGAATAAAATCCCATTTGTTATATATCATTCGATAGAGAAATTTACGAGCTACAAAACGGTATATAATATTTTAAGAAACAATAAGGTTAAGTCACCTATTGTGTACTCAAAGAGTTGATACACTCTAGAATCGATCGGTGTGCCTGTCCAACTGTCCGGTCGTTTACACGATAATTGTTGAAAGTAGAGTCCGATCACGATGAAATTTTCTACACAGTTTAGTCTTAACAATGTCTCGGTTGAGTTCGAAGAGGAACCTGATTGGACGAGTCCTTCGTGAGTTATTGAAAAACTACTCATTTTTTCCTATGGCCTCCTATGCGAAAATCGATCATACCCGCTTTCATAAAAGAGTTTTCCTATTATAGTTAAATACAACCCCAACTATTATATACCATTCGATAGAAAATTTTACGAGCTACAAAATGGTATATAAAATATAAAAAAATATGAAGGCTACCTCACTTATTGCCAAGATAAATAAACGGAGGTTGGTTCTGTTCTTGTCCACGCTCTAATTGAACCCCAATTAGAGGTCTATCTTTCGATCACAGAGGTGATACTTGACAGTTTCATGGGTTGCAGAACTCCAATGAATACTCCATTTGCCTCAGAGCTCCATTGGTTAAGCACTGGCTAATAGAAACCAAGTTGTAATAAAAACAACACTCTTAGCTGAATCTAGACGAAAAGTCCCAATTTTTCTCTTGATAATTTTGTTGTTGAGACATTCTAAAATGACTTACCTGTCTCATGCACTTTTCGTAGTACACATAACTCTCGGATAAAATCCGAGGTTTCTGCATTTATTTTATTTAGATTTTATTTCAATCAATGTATCTGACCAGACTATAATTCACATTGTATGAGAAAAATGAAGATGCTGTTGACAAATTTGTTCTTTTTAATGCATTTGATTTTTTTGTTCTGTTGATTAAATGGAAATTTTTGTGTATTTATTATTTTAATATCGTTAATAATCATGAATATGATAAAAAATAAAAAGAATATTTTAAATTGTAGATTTTTTTTCAACGAAATTGAAATAATTACTTGAATCACCTTGAAGATTAATCTTAAAAAAACAAAAGAATTTTTCGATCCAATAACATTATTAAAATAAGAATGAATAATTGAAAGCAAGTCCAAGTAATGCCATGTTGTTTGATCAACAGAAAAATTTCTTTTTTTAGATCGACAATGTCAATTCATAAATGTCGCACTATTATGTATGAATGCACTAAACTTACGCCACCAAATGATATTTTCCCTTATGACATCAGAATGGTATTGGAAAATATTGTAAATCTAAAAAAGGTTCCAATTATGCATTTATTGATTGTTGTTTTTGCTGGTATTGCTCATTGATGTTCACGAACAGTCTTAAACATAGATGTCGATTGAGATATACCTTTACTATTTTATGATGTTATTATAGGATATCCAGGTATTGAGATTAAAAAGAAAAGAACAAAATTGAATTTTTTTTGATCATCTAATAGGATCAAACAAATCAACAAATATTGCTTTAATCGAAAGAGCAACAAGAGAAGTAGAAGAATATCTCCAAATAAAAATCGAAGATAGTCGAATAAATGGGTCAGTTACAATCGAAAGTTTATTACACGAATTAGAAAAGAAAAGATCCCTTATTCAGTATGATATATCAAATTATTTAACATATGATAAAAATATTCTTTATTTATGCTTATGATTTGTTCTATTAATAAAAGGTTTTTATTAAAAATAAATTTTTTTTTGTTTTTTTTTTTTTGAATGAAATTTTTTTGTTAGAGCATTTGATGAATTCAATACATTTGCATCATCGTTTGGTCTTTATCGAGCAGATAAAGCTGTATATCATCGATCGGTGTTGAATACACTTTGGAATGAACCAAAGTCGTATTTTCGACAATTAGTAAAAGGTGATATTAAATGTGAAAATCCGTGGCTTTCAATTGTTGCAGCTGCCCATCCTAGTGCAGTTATTAATATTTTAAAAGAGGAAAATAATCAATCAGGAGTCGATGGATTGTTTGCAAGGTAAATCATCATGAGTTGCCTAATTCGAATTATAATATAAATGCACCACTTAATGTATAACATCAATTCGAAAATAACTCATA
>JAJEKB010012483.1:0-10124 GCA_022393335.1 Macrotrachela quadricornifera | reverse complement strand
TATCCATCAGGTCGAGTTGTCAACTCAATTTTGCTATTCACTCTCCATACACCGTTACCTTTTATAGCCAAAGCTAACCAATCACCACCGAGAAATCCAATAATAAATGTGCGAGTAAGAGTCAAATTAAATGTAGTGTATTTTTCACCTGATGAAGTATCCGTGGCCACGCTGAAGTCCGTACAGTAAATAGTAGCAGGGGTAGTCGGAAACGAACCACAAAAACCGCCTGAGTTGCAAGTTAAGGAACCACTACCAATTAGTGTTTGAGATACAATTGTTACATTAGTACATCCAACAGAACCTCGTCGCCATGAATATCGTTGGCGAACTAAAATTTGAGCAATGGAACCTGATGGAGTTGTGTTCAGTGGGCGCCTTTAAATAAAACACATACAATCAAATGTGATTTGAAAAAATGCGTGTGAATGCATAAGAATATATTCATGTATATGTCTCATACTTTTATAGTTTGCTTCGTAACCCGAGCTTCTTTATTACTCAATCATCTATTTACATTCGAATGACATTTAAAACTGATCGAAATGATGACTATTTCGTGACTCCTAGATATATGTGTGCACATATACTAATCAACGATTTGAAAATTCGAGGAAAAAAGAGCAAATTTTTCAAGACAATAATGCCCGCATGTAAAACAATTAGTCTCATCTTAACGGCATGATGAATTTGTATTTTGGCAGTAATGAAGGTTGGATATTTGAGGAAGATTACGCAACATGTCATGATACTGATGTTACTTAAAAATATTTGATGCAAAATGTTCTTGACTATTATAACAAAAATTATACTCCTACTTAAATGGATGATTTATGGTGTACTGAACGTTTTTGAGCAGCCGTAAAGAATAGAGTTTTTTAGAGAAGAACAACATTAAGTAAATTTCTTACTCGAATTAAAAGGACGAATAATTAAAGTGTGAAAATCATTTGATCCAAAAATATTGAGGAAGACTATACATCAAATGAGATTAAGGAAGAACGATATTGTAAATAAAAAGAAGGTAGAGGTAGTAGTTCTTAAACAACATTGTAAATGTCGGTTATGCGTAAAATAAATATATAGTTATGTCATTGTACAGTTGTCCTATTAGCTTTCGCTCTTGAAGAGTAAAAGTGAATATACAAGATGGAAGAAATTTATTTCATGCTATGATTATATAATATTAAAGAATTATTTTTAAAGTACCAAAAACGCATATAAAAAATATTCTTGCTTGAGTTTCACTTACGTCTACGTTAGAAACGTTATTTTTATGCTACATTTAAAAGGAGCATCAATTTTTGATCCTAATTGAACCACTTTTTTCCCTCCCTAATGATATTCGGATTAGGAATCTGCAAGTTGGTCCCAGTCCCGCCAGTTCCGAGACCGGGACAAGATTTTAACATTTCGCCGGAACCGGGATTAAAATTTTTATGTAATCGGGACCGCGACCAGGATCAATAGTTTTACCTGGTCCCGCTGTTTTTTTAATAAAACCTAGATCAGACTTCTCATTTTTATGTTCGGAGATTTAAACATTAGCAATATTTTTTAAGTTAGGTAAAGATTTCGTATTCATTCTAGTATTAATATCAAGAATCAGAGTTTTCCCATGGCTGATCTATTTTTTGGGTTATAAGAGTCAATACTTCAAAACTACAAATCATTTTCATTCGATAACATTTCAGCCATTTCTATATGTACTGCCTCAATAGGCAGCGAATGGAAACAAGTTTTCGCTTATTTTGGTTTACGATAATGGTAGTTTAAAACAAATATTAAACAAAACAAAATGTGATGGTTGAGAGAAATGACATGAAATTGTACAAATGTTTTTAAATAGTTGAAAGAATATGAGATGAAAAGATAATTACTTAATTCTAGGAAAAGAATTTGATATATGAATAGAGATTAAAAACAATACCACACGTTGATTTAAGACCGGGACCGGGACCAAAAAAAACTAGTTTTGCAGATCCCTACCTATTCCTCATTGCTTGGCAAATATACGCATCATATTTTAACGTAAACGGATTTGTATGTGTCAAATAAATTGAACCTAAACGTCTCATACCGTTTAATTTCCTCATCCTCGTGCTTTCCATCATTTGTTACATTTGAATAGTTTATACTCCATGTACCTTCACTTTTTATTTTGTTAATAGTAACGTCTTTATTGTTATAAGTACAAATTGGGATCCATTTTCTTCTATTGTGTCTTTTTTACTCTCGAACATTTCTACTGCTACGGGAGGGCTCCAGTTTCATACCACTGTCGTCTTCATCATCAGAAATATACTGTGCTATACGTTGTGATTGAGTCATTTGTAGAGGGGTGAATCAGTATTATTGATAAAACAAGAATTTTGCTTTTACTTTGCAAATGGTTCACAATATATACAGTAAGCGAATGACAGAGAAAAATCCAAAAAGATTTGGGTTTAATACGAAACCCGTTGGAAAATTACAAACAAAAAATCAAACAGACGACAACGGTTGAAGAATTCCAATAGATGGAAGAAAAAAAAGATATTGTAAAAGCAAAGAAGTACATAATAGAAGAAGACAAAAAACGTCTATATTGCCATAGCTATGTAACATTCATCTTTAGTTTAAATAAATTACTGTTTAGTTAGTTTTATTACTGCTTTATTATTTTTGATGCTCAATCACTATAATTACGGCTCAGTCAGTATAATTACTGCTCAGTGCATTTTTTGCCGCTAAATTGGATTATTGCTCATTCATATTATTTTACTGCTCATTCACACTATTTTATTGGTCTATTAAATTTTAGTCTGTCATAATCAATTTCCTACCTTATTTGCTAAAATATATTCAATTAAATTTTTATAGTTTTTCACAGTCATTTTATTTCGATTTTCTGGAAATCGAAACTTATCATCCCAGGAATTAATCGTACATTCATAGTGAAATATGGTGGCTTGAAAAATATTTTAGAAGGAGATGTACATTTCTCGAAATTTTCTGAAAATAAGTGGGGTTTTTATACCTTTTGCATTTGACTAATCACCACTAATATTAACCGACCAAACAAACGGGTATTACTAATTTATATTAATATTACAAACACTCAACTTCGTAAAAACCCATATAGATCATCTTTACTGGCATCCACATCTGTGAGAGTTATGTGCACAAACACCCACTAACATTCACTTTGTTCGACTCTTAAAAGAAAATAAACGATCTACAAAGTTCAAAAAAAAAATGACTCTCTTCGACACTAATATCCAAAATCTCTCTTATAGTTCACACAAATGCCCTAACTGGTCCTCACTAACATTCACAGAACTACATAACTTACATTTTGACCCAAATATGTGCTATCCTCAAATATTTTTTTGTAATAAACTTTTCTCTATAAACACACGAAGCTAGTTCAAAAGTTCTTATCCTTACCCACTAAAACCCAAAATCTCTCATATGGTGCACACAAACGCCTCAAGTTACGGTCGAGTCCACTTGTAAGAACTCCAAATAAAGGAGCAGTCCACTTTCAAGAACCGTTTTCCAATTCCTCATTTTTTTTCTCCTGCGTTTTACGTAGTGGCAAAGTCCGCTTATAAGAGCTTTGTTTTAGAACTTTTAGTGTGCATAAAAAGGCCTGTTTATCTATATGATTGTAAATATGCACTTATGCTCTTCTTCTTTTCTCTTCTTTTGTTAGTCATCCACGAAGGATATTTCTTTTCCTTCATTCTTCTTTCTTAAAGGTGAGGGTGAGAAGATTTCGAGACGTTCGTCGATTGTGATCAAGAACTTGAATGTTTTGGCAATCTTATGGTTGCTGAAATTTGCGAATAAATGAAACTAAATCGACAAGGAATGATCGATCTAGAGGAAGAAGACACAGAAGCAGCCGAAATTGTCGATGAACCGATGCCAAGTGTCTCTCATAAAGATGCACTGATGTATCTTTCGATGGTTCGCAAGTATTTGGAAGAGAATTTTAGAGAGTATAATTCATATTATAATATCGAAGACATGATCGAAGAGAATGCCTTAATTAATCGCACTCAAAGTAAAGTCACGGATTTCTTTAAGTAAATTTATGTGTGTCTATGTACTACTTAATAAATGTTAACAAGAATCAATTTTTGCACTGTTTTACATATAGTTCAGATAAAGGAGCGATGCGGATATAAGAGCCTCTTTTAGGAATCCCGACCGCGCTTTTATAAGCGGACTCGACTGTAACTTCACTAACGCTCACAAACCTCCATAATCTACATTTTGACCCGGATAAGTGCCATCCCTAAATAAACTTTTATCTGAAAGAAAGGATCTTCCATTGAAAAATGTATGTTTGTTTGTTTGTTTGTCTATCAGAGCCAATCAGATTTTAGTAAGGGTTTTTTTTTACTATTAATCGGATCAAAGATGGCCATATTCGAGCTATTTCGGAGTTATCAAGAGGTGTCTTTCATAAGACCCAAATATCCCTATATTCATATGGACCATAGTGGGTACTCATTCTCAGTGTATAATGTGAACAAGATTTTAGTCAATCAGATTTGAGTAAGACTTGTTTCTGGTATTCTCCGAATGAAACATAGGACTGTTTGAGCCTTGCTGAAAATACCTCTTAGTAACCTGCTAACCACCCAAACATGTCTATGTTTCATTCAGATGATAACCGAAAAAGGGATTGTTCAAATCTGATTGGGTCCCACAGACAAACAAACAAACATACATTTTTTAATAGAAGACCCTTTCTTTCAAATAAAAGTTTATATAGGGATGGCACTAATTCGGGTCAAAATGTAGATTATAGAGTTTTGTGGGTGTTAGTGAGGATAACTTGAGGCGTTTGTGTGCACCATATGAGAGATTTTGGGTTTTAGTGGGTAAGGATAAGAACTTTTGAACTAGCTTCGTGTGTTTATAGAGAAAAGTTTATTACAAAAAAATATTTGAGGATAGCACATATTTGGGTCAAAATGTAAGTTATGTAGTTCTGTGAATGTTAGTGAGGACCAGTTAGGGCATTTGTGTGAACTATAAGAGAGATTCTGGATATTAGTGTCGAAGAGAGTCATTTTTTTTTTGAACTTTGTAGATCGTTTATTTTCTTTTAAGAGTCGAACAAAGTGAATGTTAGTGGGTGTTTGTGCACATAACTCTCACAGATGTGGATGCCAGTAAAGATGATCTATATGGGTTTTTACGAAGTTGAGTGTTTGTAATATTAATATAAATTAGTAATATCCCAAACAGAGTGTTATCGTTTAGAAGATAGTTTATTTCGTGCTAATATTACAAAAATCTAGCGTTTTTTGATAAAATCTGTCAACACTAGATCATACAACCTTTGCACTTTTTTTTCAAAGAGAAAAGACATCTGCGTCTGTTGAATTAAGTAAAAATACGATAGAAATTCTTTTTAAAACTGAAGAAAACTCATGTGATCAAAATCTCTCAGTAAACAACGATTTCATCGAAACTTGTCAGGCTGGTGAGATGTAAAGATAAAAACGCAATAATATTGTTCCACCGAACGAACTGACAATGGAATTCTATTTTTACGGTTGTTAATGATACTCACCAAGAGATGATGCCTCCATCAAAATGTGATCCATTCACCGATAATATCACTCCGACCAGCAATACTAAGAGAGACAGAAAAGAAACAGCCATTTGAAACGCTTCGATCGTGAAATTTTGAATGAATGTTGAATCTAATTTTTTCTTGAAATATGAGAGAAACACTTACTTCAGTGAAAATAGGCATTTTACACTTGAGTGTTTACTTATTCAACAACTTCTCATCAACTCTTTCTTAAAGAAACGAAAAAAAATTATTGATTAAAATCCTTTGAGCATGGCGACGAGAAACAATAAAAAAAATGCGTCAATACTCAAACAGTCTGCTAAATGTATGGGAGGTGAGCATAGCAACTAAAATACACACTACTCATCAAAAATATCTCGCCTCCGCCCACTGGGATCTCAGCCTTTATAAGTGCTGTTGTTCTGAAAACTTGACTGTATATAGATATCAATTAATGTAGTTCAACAGCGAAGGCCGCGCCTCTTAATTCTCCTGCAAAACGTTTTTTTCGACACGATCAAACAAAAATAAATGCGGAAGCCTCGGATTTAAATCCGAGAGTTATGTGTACTTCAAAAAGTGAATAAGACAGATGAGTTAGCTTAGAATGTGTCCACTAGAGCCCGTCGGATCCGGATCCGAAAATCTTAAGTTGATCTAGTCTAGGTAAGTTCTGAGTCTGTAAATAACTATTGATTAGAAAAGATATTCACTATACACAATAATTCTTGCTTTGATTTTCTTTAGTTTTTGTTTATTTTCTTCAGAAAATGGTGAAATTATTTATGGATAAATTAGGATTTTGTGTTTATTACAAAGGTACTCATTATGATGCTTTTTTACGTTTTCAAGATAACCCTCAACAACTTCTACCACGCTTTGACTTAATTAACATGAGTTTATAATCTATATGTATAATGTCGAATGGCACGTCTGAGCTCTCTCCCATTGGTCAATTTTTTCGACCAATCAGACTTCAGCAAGCGTTTTTCTCTGCTATTATTCCCATGAACCATGGACATATTCGGACCATTTAGGGGTTATCAAGAAGTGTCCATAATATGGCCCCAACAACTCTATGTTTCATATGGATGATAGTCAAAGTCTAATATTGGCTCGTGGTACATTACATGATTTCAGCCAATCAGATACCAGCAAAGGATCTCTCTGCTAATATTAGGATGAAGCATGGGTATGTTCGGGCCATTTAGGGTTATCAAGAGATATCTTTAATATAGCCCGAACAAGCCTATGTTTCATATGAATGACAGTGGAAGTTTAATATTGGCCTATAATATACACAAGACAAGTCAAGCCCACCTCCCCGTGGTATTTTCTGGGTAATGCTAACAGGCCTTTGTGCATGTCTCTTAAATTACACAACATGGGATAATTATATTTCGACCACAATCGAAAAAATCGTGCAATTTGCATGAGGTATAGGTAGTTTTCATAATAATCCCCCAACATAAATAGCTATCGAGCTCGGATTTTGTTCTATTTGATAACTCTTTTTAGTAGCGACAAAGCCATGCATCTAGAACGACCTAAAACCGCTAGTCACCCGAGACATATTTAGGCACATATACTATAATGCATTGGTTAGATATTGTGCTTCTTCAAGATCAACTTTGTTATATCCCAGATCCAACGTGGTAAGTGCCTCGTTTGAGTTACAAAGTTCCATATGAAATAGAACAGTAGAGAACTAAACTTACTGTATTGTGCTGTAATGCATTGAGTAGATATTGTGCACCTTCAGGACGAATTTCGTTGTATCTAACATTCAAAGTAATGACTCACTGGAACAAATGATACAGATGCATATTAGATGGATACGCAGAGAACTATTGTTAACACTAGAATTATCATAAGAGTGAGTGCACCACGGATATCTTGATAATAAGTATAGTTAGCCATCTGTGATTTCCAGTGATCGAACAAAAACAGAGTCGAGAGGTGTATTTTTATATAATATATTGCTGGATACACTCGTTGCTTTGCTAAATAGTTTTGGAAATTTTTTCAAAACATACTTAACTAGTGGAGATACTCGATGAAAAAAGAATATGGTTAGAGTTTTGCATCTTCCATCTGAGTTTTTCTGCTGTACATAACAGGTCTTCTACAGGACTGTTCCCCACTGTGGGTGTGCTATCTGCAACAGAAATTTTCGCGTCACATCTGAAACATCTAGGACAGTACTTTTATCAGCATGTGTTAGGCATCTTTAACAGGAGTGTTCCTGCTATGCGTTAGGTGTTCACCATTGGACTTTTCTCGCGTGCGTGATACCTATTCCACAGGACTTTTTTCACCGTACCTGGAACCTCTGCTACAGATCTTACCCTATCGTGCGTGGGATATCTTTCATAGAGCTTTTCCAGCCGTGCGTGGGGGATCTTTCAGAGATTTTCCCATCGTGTATCAACCATCTTCAACAGGACTTTTCTCATAGGGCTAAAGCTGAATCCTCACTCTCAAATTTGCATTGAACTGCATCATTTAATTAGAAAGTGAGTAAAATCACAGTCTCTTACGACTTGGATGAAGTTTCACGCACACATCCTTCTCTCACACCCGATCACTCTGCCGACTTTTCTTAGCAATCAAGAAACTGATGCGGATAGTTCCATGACGCTATCTCTCACGATGACTAAATACATAGCGAACAGACTCATCAGAATTTCGATCTGTATTGATCGCGATGAAACTTCACCCAGCCCCTTCCGTGCACCTCGTTTGGTGATTTCAACCTCAAGTCGACTTTCCTCATGAGTTAAGGAAGTAGTGTGCAAAGTTTTGTAATGCTAGCTATAACAGAGATTGAATGCATAGCGAACAGACAAACGTTTTTCTTTAAATATATACATACGTCATCGTTGTGAGTCAAGAAAAAGAACAAATACATTGTTTCTGTGAGTCATAGAAAACAAATGGATACACAATAGTTGTGAATCAAGGAAACACTCGTATACATTGTTCTCTTATAACCTATTAGAAACCTTCGATTTTCACACTTACGCGAAAGAATCATCAATACAAAATAATTAATCTTAGAATCATAACAAATTCGCTAAATTTTTGCAAAATTCATGCAAATTTCATTGCCATATGAAATGGGTGAAATTTCACACAAACACCCCCACCCTACTCCTATTAGTGGTATCACCACTCTATAAAGCTACCGCTGCACTCAGAAAACCACCGTGGAAAGTTTGGTAGAGTTAGCTAAGACACTACTATCTGAGTGAGATTTCACCCACATCCCACACCCACCTCACACCCTCGGTGGATGATCCCGCTATGACCTTCCTCCGGGCCTGGGGATGCACTATGGAAAGTTTGGTGATCTTAGCTTTTACAGAGACGGAATGCATAGCGAACAGACAGACAGACAGATAGACATTCTTCTTTACATATATAGATAATACTGTATAATCTTAATGAAATTAAGACTTTGACGAACATGTAGAAACAGTACTTCAAATTTGTAGTCCTAAATGCAACTCAGTTGGCTATCTTCACCTTTCCGAGCACTAGTCAAACCAAAATAAGTCTCTATTGTATATGAAAACGAATAGCCGTTGAAATTAAAGAGTAAGTTGTTACCGCTTGTATATATTAATAAACGAATCGTAGAAGTTCATTATCGAATTAAATTAATCATTCACCCACACAACGAATAGGAACATTTTTGATTGATTAACATTAGTAAGCAAGAAGATAGTCATTTGATCGATAGCCAAGAGAACAGACTTAAGATTTTTCTATTTAACACATATGTCAATGTCATCAATTCATTGGAACCACAGAATATTATTAAACGACTCCAGAAAGGTTTTTAACACATTCATCATGATTCAATTATCTGCGAATATAGCTTTCATAGATGCATTTCCCTGCACATTCAAGTCTTGATAAACGTACTTATTGGTCCTTTTAGTATATGCTACAACTTCTGTTGCTTTTTTTTACAATATTGCATAGACAATCCTTTTTCACGCCAAACAGAATAACTGCTCAAATTTGTTCTCCTCTTTTTTATGTACTGTGCACTAGAAATGAGATAAATGAGATGCAGTTACGATTCTATTTCTTTTGTATTCTTTTTGCAGCGTTATCTTTGACTCTTCTCTCTCAAGATTATAAAAACACATGAAACTTCACGATGAATTATATTATAGTGTGAATCACTTGTATCAACAATCAAGAGAAGCAAGTGCGACAGCAGCGGAAAGGGTGAAAACTTTCTGTCCTAATTGTGATAAATATTTTTGTCTTGATAGTTTCAATAAAAAGCATTATGTGATGTAATGAAGGATTCGAGTGCTGAACAAGACGGAGTGGATGAAGGAATATATAGCATCCACTACATAGGAAAGAAAAAGAAACTGTTTTTTGTTATTCTCCTTATAAAATATGCCGTGAGCCATCGGTGGCTCACATCGTGGTGAATGTGTTAAAACTAGTTTAAGGTTTCCTTATTATTTAAATGAATATATGAGTAATATATGACATAAGTTTATTATGATTGTGCAAA
>JAJEKB010012470.1:0-29227 GCA_022393335.1 Macrotrachela quadricornifera | reverse complement strand
TTAATTGTTATAAAACTAGAAAAATTACTATCATTCATCTTTTCATACTAATAAAACTGAAAATTAAGACCTATGATTACTTCTATTACAAAGAATAAATTATAATGCTATTATTTTCGCTCAATTAAAATGTGACTTTTGATTAATTATTTCGCTTTCTTTCATTGATAAGATTCTTAGTTTTTGTTTCATTAATCAAAAATATTTACCAATTTTTATTTTTTTAAATTAGTTATAACTTTAATTGATCAGAAAATTAAAAAAATAATCTCGATGATGTAAAAAGACTAACATAACATCTAAACAGGTTTATAATCATATAAAAACAGTGTCGTTTTAGTAGAATTTTAACGAATTATTTATCGTTTCTACGCACGAATAATGGTCTATTGAAATGACTTGAATAGAATAGATATAATGAACACCTATCCCGTTAGATTTATTCATCATGTTATGAGCTCATCCTACAGTTGAGTTTCAATTTCAATGTAAGGTCCTTTCTTTCAGAAAAGAGAATATGTGTCATGTCATTGTTTATTAAACTCTTAAAATAAATACTCTTGGTTATCGTAAAATCTCATACTATTCATTGAATCATTCAGTAGGGCAACACAACTACAATAATGCATAAATTTAAAGAGATACTTATAAAAAGTATAGTTGTCATTGAGTTTAGGGACACTTTATTTTACTTCAAATCATAGTTTAAATATATTCTGGTTGAGCTATTTATACAGTGATTATGTACAAAGTTCGAGCGCTCGGTATTAATTGTAAGAAGCATATTATTATCATTGCATGATAGAGTGATATTCATCACGGTAAGCAACTTTATAAATTGCAAATCTTACCACTCATGGTTCAACTTTTTCTATATATTTTCGTTGAAAGATTAATCTTTCTTCATGTTATTAACCATTGGTTCAAGAGTTGACGATAAAAACATCGATTTTATGTGTAAAAATCACCGAAATTCTAAACTGGTTAAGCTATTACAAACCATCGTAATAGTGTTATAACAGATATGCTTCGACACATTTGATAATGTCAACAATGTTCTAAACAAGGTAAAATATAGTAAATAAACCAACTAAACCATTTAGTCGAAGCGACGAGCGTTACTTGTATACAACAGATTATAGCGTATTGTTTGGTGATATAATTGCATAGTAGTTATTATGCATGAAAGAAACACAAGGCACGTACGATAGTATATCAGTGGAAAGATTTGCCAAAGTTTGATAAACTTAATAAAAATGTGTGTACAAGAGTTTGAATAGTATATCACTCCCATAGAACACATAGAGACATTGGTAGTCAACAACTACGCTACTTTCAGAGACGTTCATCAATGCGCTACTATCGATGGTAGCACAGTGATTGGCATCTCTGCTTATTTTTTAATCCACTGCATAGAAGGATGTAGTGTATGGTATACAAAGTAAAGGGCATTGTTACTTAATTCCAGTTATTTCTTTACCTGACGGAGAATCACGACTCTTTTTCTCATTCTCAGAGTTTATCGCGATGAGATGCACAATTAAATTCCAGTTGTACAAATAACTCAGAAGAATTGATTGTTTGATCGGTTTTCATGACGCTGAAACTATTGAAGAATGGTGCTTTGTTCCAAATTATATAATAATCATTCATATCGACGATATCTATGAGATGATACATATATACAGTGGCGGCAAAAAATGATTCATACGATTTTGACAACCATGATATTTTTCCTTTTTTATTGTTTCCAAAAGTTTAATTATGAAGTCATTACATGCAAAAAAAAGGGGCAAAGAACACAATTAGTTATTTAGATGTAGCAGATATTCATTTTGAGACATCTTTATCATACATGCACAACTGATTTTTCGTCGAAACATTCTTTTAAACGTATGCGATAGGGAACGTTTTCGAGAAACAGACAAATAAAAGAAAAAAATACATATTAAGATAACTATACCATACAAAATAGGCGAAATAATCGGATGGATAATTTTTGTCGCTAATGTATCTTCGAATAGCTTGGCCTATGGATTCATAATGTCTCTCTTAAAATGGGAACATGAACAATTGAGACAGACAAAGAATTTAAAAAAAGTGTTCTTTTTAAAGAGTGTGTAATTATTTCACGAGAATATACATGGAATGGTCCACTAATAAACAGCTATTTTTTTCTTTTTTATCATGATAAAAAATACAATCAATATATTTTTAAAAACAATGCTACAGCTGAATGTATACAACATAAGGACAATAGAAAAATATTTCTTACATCGCTTTTGATATTTTCTTGTTCGAAGATCATGTTTATAGTTCATTTTTTTATTAGAATATATTTTACCACGATTTCTCTTTCTCTTTCACATGGAAAAACAAATCGTACTATGTTGGATGAATATATGGAGGTTTTAATTTTATTTTTTTTTCATGAAAATTTTTATACACGCCATTTCCATACGAATGATTATCAGTAGATTGAATAATTCTTAATAGATACATACAGTTTGCTTAATTGAAAAATGACAAAGATTAACAAAATTATGGCTTTCGTAGTCAGAAAATGGTTATGATCATACTTATAAAAATATCTATCAGAGTCGCACACAAAATTTACATACTATTAATGAAAAATCAAATCGTAACAAATAAAGAAGGCTTTCAACGAAAGAAACAAAATTTAAACAAGTTTCTATTGAAAAACAACATCTGTGATAGAGTATGATGATTATTATTTCAGTACAATTGGTGGAAAAAACTGAAAATAAACGTAATGTCTATATGCTACAGAACAAGTTTGCTAACACTATATCAGATATTAACTGAAATGACTTAATTCAATGTAGTTACATTGTAAAAAACGTTGTTTTACGTATATTACGACTAGTTGAAGAACACAAAAGATTGATAACTGAATCTTGTATTACATGTACAACTCTAAGTATACTTATAGCAAAAATTTCTAGGAAAATACATGAATGAAAATCGGTTTTTCTACAATCAACAGGAATAAGAATTAGATAAAGTTTTATGAGTCTGATGAGTATTTAATTATTTTTCTCCATATGACGTTTACTATTCTTTTATTCGTAGATGAATATTACTCGAAAATTATATTTCAACAAATTGTTGCCCTATTCACTTTCTCACTCATAGAGTAAGTTGTTTAGAGCGCTATATATTACTATAATTATGAGAGACGATAACAAAAGTTGTTTTATCGATTTTGAAATTTTTTGAAAGTGACAAATAGCAGCAGCATCGTATTTATTAAAAATATCAGATTTATTAAAAAAATAGACTGTTAAAATAAATGAGAACAAAAGTATGAGTATGAGCATGATATTTTACTTTTCAAACAATGTATAAATTTAGTATTTCTGACTAAATTATACAACATTGAATAATCTCGCTAGAAATGTCTAATATTGGAAAATTTACAATTTTATCTAAATTGAGTAGATTTGAATAGTAGCAGAAATTCGATAACGAATATATGGACTAAAAGAATTCACTATTAATTATCAATAATTAAGTATCATTATAAAAATAAAAGATTAGATTATTTCGCTCATTAAATTTTTGTATTGAGATGTTTTCATACTTGAACGCAATTACTTAAACTTTCGATAATAGTCAAAATTATTGTCAATAATACATAAACTTGAACAAATTGTTGATAAATCAGCTTAAGTTCAACATTCATTGCAGTTGCTCATGTTTTAAAAGCTTTGTTATCATTGAGTTATTCTTCTATGATTAATATTTCGTTATTTGCAGGTGTAAATTCAGCATTACCAGTAGTTGAGTTAATTCTTATTAATAAACGATGCAACTCAGTGGAAATTATAATATTAAAATGAACCTCTTTATCATTTATCAGCACTTTTCTCCTTATTGATACGCATGCTAATCAATAAACTCCGGTTCATTATCGATTTCTGGAATGTTCAGAATTATTTGAAATGTTTTCTTGTGTATTCAAAATTGTCTGATTTTTCTAATGCCTCATATTCTCCTCTTTAATCAAAATGGACCAGAAAATCGTTTATCATTCATAAAATAATTTTCCTACATTCAACGACGCATATGTAATTTTATTATTTATTTTTCTACATTTAAATCTAATGTAATATGACTTATCTATCATAACTATTTATGTAATGAAAAATCTATTTTTACTTTTCTTATTGAGTTTTTATTACTAAAAAGAATTTTTTCATTAGTCTAATTCAAACTGCACCCAAGAGAATCATTTCAACAATCGGCTCCAATCTAGGCCCTATCGGAATCTGATCTTACGATTTGATTGACTTCCAGTACTCGATAATGTGCTAATTGGTACTCAAATTGGAAAATGGTACTTTTACGTCGGATCCGTTTACATTCTCCTAGCCAGGAATTCCGATTAGTGCCGATATTGGATTTGATCTCTTAGGGTATACATTGCTTGTTGCTTTCATTACTTTACAATCCAAATGGAATGCGTAAAGCAGCAGCATGGTGATTTTTATGAGACATCTTGATTTCTAATTCAAGATCAACGTCCATATCCATAGTTTTGTTTTTGTTAGAGAGATATTCGCATTCTCTTTATATACTATTAGTATGGACACTTCTAGAATTTTCTCAACTATTTTAGAAAATTTAAACAAAAACTTTGCTACCAACTTGATGTATCTCAGCTTTGGCTTGATTATATACAGATTTTCCATTGATACAGATTAAATATAAAGGACAAATATTGAAAACCATCATCAATCAATGATAAAGATCAATGGGAAATATGTTTTGTCATTGACAGTCAAATTATTGAAGAAGCATTTATTGGTACACAAGACAATATCGAAAATGATGACTTTTCCATCGGCTTAAAAAAAAGCATCGTCATTAGAAAAAAATAATAAAAGGTACCTCAATATACAATTCAAACATTCTTTTGTGAAGGATTTCATGCAACATAATCAATATCCTCTTCCAATACCAACACTTTCTAATCCATTTGTTCAATACTATCTAGAGGATGAATTCCATAGAGAATACTATGAAATATTTTCGTACAAAGATAATGATCAATTAGTTGAACTGGCTCCAAAAGATATTTTGATTGAGGATCATTAGTGAAATTCATGAAGAAAAAGCTTACATCTTTTTGTGATGGCGAATGAGCTGCAAGAACGTGTTGAGTTCTTACTTTGCTGACATACTCATGGACAATGGTATTAAATATTGCCGTGAGTGAAACACCTTTCGTGGCCGTTAATATTTTTAAAATTAGTACTAACAGATTATCTCTGGTTGTGGCTCTCAAACGTACAACTCATATCACTGGAATCTCAAATATGGCCTTCATTAATTTCTCATTCACAATAAATCCAATTTTGTTTATTACATAGCTAATGTATAATGTTATCATTGATTTAATATTAGTTGAAGTATCGATCTCAATTTGTTTATAGACAAATGTTGTCAAGTGTTGCTCAAATAAAGATTCTTTGTTTATACCTGGCCTCATAGCGACACTTTATAAAAATATAGGATTATATAGGATTTTAAAGCTTTATTTTTATAGGATCACCTATTCCTATATAGGACATTTATAGGATATCCATTTTGGATTAGTTTCGAGTTTTTTTGGTAGAAACTTTAGTTAAGGCAGTGATAGAACTGAAAGGTACACTCCCTCTTCAATACCTTATCGGGTAACTTTAGTAAGAACATAGTATTAAACCGGTAAAACTAATAAAACAACAGTGTTGTTAGATTGCTCTCAATCCTCTATTGGAACAATCAAGATCATTCGATTCACAAAGAAGACATTAAAATGTTTTTGTTGGCTTTCCGTGTTGTAAGCATTTATTCAATTTAATTCCATTGGCACCTGTTCGACTTAACCAGCTTTGATAAAATGTTGAATCTTAAGGCATTAATACTTAAAACATAAAGTATATCAATTAAATGTGGTTTTGAACAAAAACTGTCTCAAACGAAGAAAAATTTTATAACAGAAGTTTTAGCACAATTCGAAGTTTTGTGTAGTACATAAATAATTGAAATTCCTATAAGAGATACAATATAATTCGAAAAATAGAACTGATCATCTCAGGGCTGCCAACTGTTAATTTTGAAATGGGGTTTACCAGAACTGGAATGAGGCAAAATTAGGGCACAATCTTTTTATAATGGGGTACATGGATAAGGTACATAGTTCACTTTCTGAAATGGAAGGTTTTTATTGGAAAACCTTATAGAAGGACACCTTCTTTATAAAAAACAATATTCTATTTGATATTCTGATAGAATCACTTTATTGTTCATCTTTTTACAAAGAAAAGCACTTTTACAGGTAAATTATAATTTTGAAAACAATTTAATCAACAAACAAAAATAGAAAATTTTATATTAACCTTTACGGCCGGATGTGTCCTAAAGGTGATATTTTCTCGTAGGGGGTACGGTGTTTTGCAAATATCCGGGCGTAAAGGATTAAGTTATGTTAAATATTGGATCAGCGAACACAAGGTTTTTTTAATACCACTATACTTTACTGAATGTTGGGCACAATGGATTAATTCAAGCTCATTCTGAAAAAACGTAAAAAAATATCCATTACACTTGAACTTACAGTTCAATCTTATTTGTAATTCAGCAGCCTCAAATCAGCAGGTAGAGTGGTTCATTAGCCAGTTCTTTGAGAACATATTTCACTGTAAAAGCCTCTATAAAAATGACAGAAATCTATCATAGAACGTAACTTAGTCTTATTAGAAGATAGATTTACGGGAGTCAGATTGGTCCTATATTTCATATCCTCTTCGATGTGAAAATAGTCAAACGACAAATATTTTAAAAGAGCTACAAAATATAGAAACTCTAAGTATGAAGGGAATACAATATAATCAACATAATAGTCAATAAATTCTAAGCGATATCTCTCATAGGTCTTCTTTGAAAACGTTTATAGTCACTAGACACTTGTGCGTTATCGATGCAGTTTGGATATAATTTCGAGAGCAGTAAAACTTTATATTTATATTTTTTTTATTGGGAGTCATAAAAATTTCTCTTCTGTTTTATTGACATCGGATAAGAGGCATTTTATAGTATATTTGGAGGAGTCACTTTTTTGTATTAATCAGTACAATAATCACTGTTTTAGCGTCTATAAATTGCACATTATTCTAGCTACAATTTTAAAATAACAAACCCTTAAGTGATAGTTATTTTAATTAAAATTTTCATTAACATCCACAAAACTGAAAAATCCTGTATTTTCGTCACTTTTCAAAGGAAATCTTTCGTTTTTACAAAGACTGGATTCTATACGAAGTCCTATATTTTCAAAAACTTCCAGTTCGAGACCATAGTATATCGTAGTATCGACTCAGAACCTCATATGGGGTGCAGAATGTGACCTCAGAGGTATAGAACACTGTAGGGTACAAAATCCCGAAAAGATGTGTTCTATCTCAAAATGGGGCACAGTTGGCAGCCCCGGATCATCTGTAGTCAAAAACTATCTTAAATACTATTATTTAAAATTTAATTATAATTTTTAATATTTCATGTGATTATATTTCACATACATTTTCCGAGAAAATACTGTTTTAATAAAAAATTTCTGACCAGGCAAAAAGAAAGAAGAAATAGACGATTACATATATAAGAGATGAATCATTCAAACAACAAATGCAAAGAAAGAGGCAGGTTGTGCATGTACACGTGGCGCTATCATTCACATGAATTTTACATTCATTAATCGAATTCTTGAAGTCAGTTTAATGTTACCCTTTTCAGGAAAATATGATTTTTCTATGAGAAATGTTCCTTTTTTCGAAAAATATAGGAATATAGGAAAATTTAGAGAAAAATAAGACATTATAGGATTGATTCCAAAAATATAGGAATTATAGGATGACTACGTAGCCAGGTTTATACTCTGATGTAATCCCTCTGATACAATCGATTCAGATAAAAGTTTTTCATCAATATTGTTGATGATATTACACGACAACACGGCTAAGATTTCGTGCAGATTAAAATGTGACTTATTTTAGTTTCTATGGTGCTGTTAGACAGGAAAGAAAAACCCACCTTTGCAGCTGATGACTGTAATGACGAACTTTCTTTTTTCTCCCTCAAGTGTTGAATAAGAATGCTTAACGTTGCATGAAAGAGGAAGAAAAGAAATACTTTAACATAGTCATCAAACATGGCACCTTCCACATGCATTGAGAAAAAACATTCTTACTCGATCACTGTCGTTAACTGTGAAGTCAAAACAAATGTGTCCAAAGACCAAGTGCAATAATTATTGAAGAGCATCCAAGAAACTTTTGCCACTCTTAAGACAGTGAATTATAGAATTCATGACAACAACTATTGTTTATCGAAACAAATACGCATTGATCGTCGGCATCAATGACTATCAGCGTAATCCGTTATGCTATTGCGTTAATGACGCTGAAGATTTAAGAACTGCTCTACAAAGTATCGATTTCGATGTGATTTATGATAGAGACTGCACTCGTGATGAATTTCATCGTCTAATTGACGCATTTGCTAATAAAATTAAGGCGGACGATCTAATATTATTTTATTTTGCTGGTCATGGTAAACAAAATAACGCTGAGAATTATTTATTCCCCAAAGATTACGATTATGACCATCGAGGATCTGAACGTGACTATATCGTGAAACATGCTATTAATGTAAAATATATAATGAAGAAAATATCTGATAGAAAATGTTCTGCCGCTATTTATTTATTCGATTGCTGCAGACATTTTGTGCGCAATCGATCGACTATTGCAGATGATGGTCTATCACTTATGGATGCGCCATCACATTCTTTCATTATATATGCTTGTGCTCCAGGCAAAGCAGTACTAGATGAAACACGAAATAATAGAAATGGTAGTTTTATGGAAAATTTGTTAAAATATATTACAACACCCAATGTAGACATCGAAGAGATCATGCAAAATGTTGCTCATGCTGTCAATACGCAAACAGATGGTTATCAATTGCCTTACCGAACAATTTCTCTCACAGGCAAAGTGCTTTTAGTGTCTAATAACAATCAAGGTTCGTAGACTTTTTCCCTAAAACTTTAGTATTCATTTAGCAGATTAGTCGGCCATATCTTACAACTTCGATCAGCAACTAAATATGCTAAAATGCTTGTTTTGGAAAGTATCTCGATATGTAGCCATCTTTATAATACAAAACTATGTACTTTAGTCTAAAGTCTGTGGTATACATTAATAATTAGTTTTATTTCTACTCAAGTGTTCGTTCCAAAATCATTCTACATTTGGTCACCTTTCAAGAAATATTAGATGCAAAAAATAGTTTAGTTACTTTATATTTATTTACGTATTAGGTTTCAAAAATGGCAATAGTTTCGGCCATGGTAGTCCGTTACCGGTAATTCAAGCATCGAATCAACCTCCTTCCACTGTAACCACTGCTTCATTAGGGCACGTTTTGCAACCCATTGAAGCGTCTACTACTCTGGGACCTGTAAGAAATGCTCCACCACCTGGACGATCGCTTTCAACATCACACGACCAAAAGAGGTCGACTCATGACCATGTCAGCACTTCACAAACTACCAATACTCATATTGTGTCATTGTTTGCAGGTAAGTGTGATGTTGTAATACAATATGCACATGTGGCAGCATGCTTCGATAGTAACATTTTTTCTTCGATATAAACGAATAAGGCAATTATCGTTAGTTGATTGGTCCACTCATTAGTAAAAATATATTTACTATTCGACTTTTCATTTGTACTTCGCACAAAAATGAACACCGATAGTGTTTTTAGAACGTCCTAAGTGGCCTATTTCTTCTTCAAACAATTCTAAAGTTGACCATACACCACCCCGATACGACTCAAAAGTAAAACTGCCTGGTTGTAACACAGAACAAAATAATCAATATCGACAAGCTGGTGCTCAAATATTAATAGATAGCATGCCAGGAAAAGGTAAATCTAATTTCAAACATACGAAAAATTGTCATAAAATAACTATGATTACTAATGATTCAGCGCAATCTACCACTGTAATTACAACAAAAACGCCTACAAGCAATAATGAGAAGTTGAGACAATCCGTTAACTCAACTACGACAGCAAACAGTTTAATATTCGACAAATATTTTCAAGACGACGACGACGATGATGATGACGACGACGACGACGACGACGACGACGATAATAGAGAAGATAACGTCACCAATGGATCTGTCCCGATGAATGATACACCGAATATTACAACACTAACAAATAAAAAACCTACATTTATTAAGACTAACGTAAAGAATATAGATTGTAAGAAAACACACAATCAAGCAATCGAGCAGCCGTCGAATAATATCAGTAGTTCACAGAGCAATCGACGACTATCAAGTTTAAATCAATCATACATCCCTTCTTCGACGACAGTTGACAGAACAGATCCTAGTAATGATTCAAAGTGCATCACAATGAATCAACAACCGAACGATGATCTAGTTGTATTTGTACAGAGTTTGAAAGTACTCTACAAAATTAATATCCCTTTCAATGGTACTATTGAACAGTTAAAGAATATTATTTGGCAGAATATCGATATTAATATTGAACGATGTCAAAAAGACTCCTATGTACTTCTATTGTTTACACATCGTATGCATATATTTCAAGGCGAAGAAACAGAACTTGTTAGCGATTTTATGAAGTTGACATCATCAAAGCCTCATTTTTATTTCTATGTACTCAAACGATATCAGCAAAGCAATGAAATGTATACGTATGAAACAAAAACATCCGATTTGTTTGCCACCAATACGGATTGGTGGACTCCAGTACACTTCATCGAAGATGTTCAACTACCACGTCCTCAAAGTGTTCTGCTCAGCAGTCTTTACGCGTTGCGTCTCTTTTTTAACAAGTGAGTGAATCGATTTACAGACTTATTCAACATAGGCACACAGTTCTATATATGTACAGGAGACATAAGGATTATTAAACTCGCTTTTCTTGTTTAGGTATAACGATGAATTGACTATGTGGCGGCAAGCAATGGAAGCACAATTCTTTATTCATCTTCGCAAATATCTTTTTCCACCTGCTGTTCTCGCTCTAAAGCATGCAGTGGAAGGTGCCTTATTTTGGTTTGAAAAACCATTAATTGTTGATTCTTTACTTCAATTGTTGACTTTACTCTGTCCTAGCAACATTAAACGAAATGAACTATGTGATTGTATTCCTCTTCTCTTATGTTGGCTTCTTGAACAATGTGATCCAAATGCAACTGAAAGTGACTTTTATCAAGTCGTTAATCTTGTCGATTTGATACATAATAAAAAGCATTATTTTGATGATCCTGCAACAGCTTTTAATGCAAAAAGGGTACCATTAGTAATGCGAGAAAGAGAAACTATATTCATTGATAATATTCGCCATGTTGATCTTCGATCATTCACTCGATATATGCAGAACAAAACAAACTATGCAAACATAACTTATTGTAAATGTGATGAATATCTAATCTATGATCCACCAAAGGGTACAAGCATTTCAGTTGCTACAGTTAATCGTTTAACTAGTGATCAGATAAAACAATTATATGCAACCATGGGCAAAAAATACAAGTCGTTTACCTTGATTACACGTGGTGCCTTACGTTCGGATATTAATGATCAACTTGTTGTAATGCAAGATCGCACTGTTGCTCTAATATTCACTCGCAAGATGAATCAACGTCCTCAAACAGGACTTTCTTCTACGGCCAGACCTGTTGAACACGTCTTTGAAGTATTCAATCCATTGCAGTATACATCTGGCATACGAAAATATGTTGGCGCTGATCAGCTCTATGAGGTGAACAACAACAGTACTCGAGATGTGAGTCTACCTGAACATTTTCTCTTAAACGTCTGTGATGTACCACACACTGGACCTATTCATGATTCAAGTATGAACGCACTTATTCAACAAATTACTGTTATAGCACTTGATATTAGTCGATCAATGTTTGAAAAACCAGCCTCACCAGATCCCAATGACATTAAAACAGTACTTGATATGAGTATTATCATGTTAGGAACAATGTGTGACAATATAATTTACGGTAGATGTGCTCATGATGTTGGACTCATTCATTTTGGTACATCGATTTATGAAATTTGTCCAATTACACGTGATCGAAATGATTTTGAGAAAGCATTAACTGTCCAACCGAAGTCAGAAGAATGGACATGTATGTATGATGCTTTGAGTAAAGCGACGTCGATGATAGCTAGTCATGAAAGACATAATACGAAATTTCTTGCAAATGATTACAAAAAACTGATTATTTGCATATCGGATGGTATTGACAATCACTCTGAGATAAATATCAGAAAACTGGAAGAGCGTCTGGAAAAGCATAAGATTGTGGTAGATTTTGTCTCTTTTTTACGCGATGATCTACTCGAGAATAATGAAGGAGGTAAGGTTAATGCCTTTCGTCAATTGTGCAGAAAGAGACATGGCTATGTGTATCAGAATTTACCTATTAAAAACATTGAACTTGCTGCTACATTCGAACGAGAAGCAGCAGTTTGGGTTTGTGAAAGAGAATCTAAATCTTTTGGTTTTGTTGACAAACCTGTGCATCGAATGCCCAGTCAGCTTCATTATAAGGCCACATATCAAATTCCACTTCAGTCTGCTCGAGATATACAAGATGTGTCAAATCTTAATCGAATACTTCGTGAAGCAAACACTGTCACTAGCGGTCAATTAGATAATATTAAGGTGTATATTTGTCAAAAAGACATTTCCTTTTGGAAAATAATTTTGGATGGGCCAGCTGGAACACCTTACGAAGGTGGTCGCTGGATGCTTTACATTCATTTTGACTCACAGTATCCTCGACAACCGCCCACTATTCGTTTTGTTACAGAAATCTATCATGTTAATGTCAGTGCTGATGGTAAAATATGTCATCAATTATTTGATCGAGGTTGGACGAATAACACAACAATGGTCGAAGTTTTTCAGAACATTTTACAACTGCTGAAAGAACCCAATTTCAGCGATCCTATTTCTATCGAAAAAGCACAACTTCGGAAAGATCAACCGAATGAATATCATCGTCAATTAAATGAATGTACACAACGACATGGCAAAAAAAGTTTAAATCAACTCAAACAAGAATTTGAACTTGAAGATGAGACAAAACGATTTTCTAACGACAAAGATACATTTTAGAGAGTATGACGTAAACAACTGTTGTAAAAATAGTGTTATTCTTATTTTTTTGCATTCTGTACTTTTTGATATTATTCTACGTTGTTTTCTTATCCTTCTATAATCTGTTAACTATTTAAAAAATGAATCTCATTTTATTATCATATCTCTTCACTTCAACTTTACTGTTACATAAATCAGCAGTATGTAGTAATACGTTTCTTTTATTGTGAAATATCACATACTATTTATAAAATAATAAATCTTTCGTGGCTTCATTTCAGATCTTATTTTTCAAATAGTCTGCAATAGATTTTAAGAAAATCCATTTTGGTAGATTATAAAAAGTGAGAGTGAGTTTACAAATTATTATTTCAAGCTTCTTACAAGGCGTTTCGATCCTTACTACAGAGATCATCATCGGATAAGTTAGTGCGTCAAATAAAGATTAACCTTTAGTTCAGTATTTATACCAGTGAGCTTTTATTTCGCTATTTATGAAAATATACAGCACAAAAAAAATGGTGGTTGTATTGATTCGTTTTTGTCTGAAGAAGTAATCATTGTATTCTATTTACAGTATCTGAACAGCTAATATACATATCGCGTCCTTCTCAGTTAATAATTGTATCGAAGGTGTTTTATATATAGAGAATGTTTCTAAAATTCGATTTGTATCTGCAACTAGGTTATCTTTAATATCTTGGAGTGGTGAGCCATTAAACCCATAATGTGTTTTTCACCAATGATAGAATTGTAATAGCAAGGTGTTAGTTAATCTACTATTAAAGAGATATCGTGGATACATTTCGTTTTCATCCTATATCTTTGGCTCTCAGATGACCGGCGTTTGCACTGGATCTTGCATTATTACCCGTACTTGTTTTTCATGTCGGGTAGGTTGACTTAATAATTTTTCATGCAAGTAACGGTAATGTTGTTCATTAAGTGCATTTAATCCAGGTATAGTATTATTTCGACGAAAGAATTGTTTGAATTAGTTAAATATGAAGTATGTTGTACCATAGGCTAAATTACACTAAATTTTTTTTTCGTGTATTTCGAGGTCGCAATGCAGATTTTTGATATTTTTGGTCTTCATATAGTCTTTTTTCTTTAAATCTTGAAGAAGGCTACTATCTGTGAATGAAATAGAACGATTTTTATCGTGTAAATAAGTTGAAATGATACAACAAATAGCTGATGGTGGACTCGTTTGAACTGATGATGATAATTGTGTATTGGTTGAATTAATCAAATTTTGATCTGTTGTAGAATTGAAACTTTTATCTAAATCTAGCATACGAAATAACTTCGATAATAATAAAAAATCATTTATTTAACTTTCTTCATATGGATGAGCAGTTGTCAATTTTTGTTTTTTCAATTTATGAATACCAATCGAAGATGAAGCAGAGCTATAGATAATAATGGAAAACATAAGAAATATTACTTATTAGTATAGTTTAAAAATTCGTTCGACTATTAAAAAAAGAACTTATTTAATAAAGTTAAGTTTAAGAAATGAAAAATTCTGGTAAAATATCAAAACAATTTTAGTTTGAATATAATCAAAGACAGAATAACATAAGTAGATCAATCATATTAAGTGAAAATGATTAAGCAGCTTATCCACAGGTAACGCACTCACCCTTTTTTAACCTTTTGATTGTCATAACCCACTAGCATAAAGTGACAGAGAACTTGAATTTATACTGCAACAAGGTATCTGATAGTTCTAGTTCCACTAAAATTTTCATTCCATTTGGTGGAATGCTGGTAACACGCTCATTCAAAAGAACCCTTTTCATCAGAGCCATCTAAAAACGCTTACATTTCTAAAACGTTTCTCGCTACGAACGAAATGCTACCATCTATGTTTAAAGCTAAAACATCAGACCTAAGGATGATGAAATTTGTTCTTTTGAAGTCCACTCCTACAAATAATTTTCGTCAACACCTTAGAGTGATGCACTCATCAAAGTTGAGCGCCTTAAAAAGTCATCACTTTTTATAGCTTTGACAGTAATAAAAGGTGATCCATTGATTTCAAAATGTAGCTCAATCTTCGATAATACCACTGTTATTTTCGTGATCTTAAATGATAAAATGTATGCGAAATGTGATAACAGACATCAAGGACCCTTTTCTATCATTTTTGCATAAAACATGCATGATTTTGGCTGGCAACTACCATTTCTTCTCATCATTTTGCAAAACAAATGACATTTATCAATAGAGTATATACGAAAACCTATAAGAAATGTTTGAATGAACACGATCGCTGGTCTTATGTCTGAGAAATCTTCTACTCAACTTTGGCAACGCTGGTGCGCGGTTAGCTGGACAAGCTCTAAGAAGAAAACTATTCTAAATACCAATATACGTGATAATCATATTTATCTAATGAATGAATAGCTAAAATAGCTTCGAGCTCATAGTATATAATATCTATAATTTTCATATTTAATTGTTAAAAAATAAGAGGATCTAAACACTCTTACTTTGCACTTGGTTGAGCTTGAGAAACTGAATCACCATTACCATATTGATTACCAGCAGTTGAACCGATTCCATTCAATAGGCTTGATAAAATATTCATTGTTGAATCATTAAAACATGCAGTTAAAAGAACACAATAATACTATTATTTCCTACTTATTCATAGGGATATTATTTAATAGTAAACGTTGATGTACGACTTTTTCTTTCACGGCTTCTGCATTATAAGGCCAAAGACCTGAACGTAAATGAACTTTCAAAAAGATTCTTCAAAAGTGCAGGAATATCCATTTTTCGAATTGATTTTCTTTTTGTTTTTCGAAAATAAGCAATAACTAATTATTTCCATTTTCCTTTAGCAACACTAAAATCATTAATAAAACAGAATATTCAAAAAACACGAGACAAGCACCCCTATCATCTGTATCTATGAATTTGATTGAAAAGCCCTCATTTACTGATTATACAATTACATATAGTTATACACTCAACTTCTCTCTGTTTGAATCTAGTTCGATTATTCGTAATTATTAATTTTGTCCATTTCTCATCTAATAAACGATTTATTCTTTTAATACTGTATCTTTCTTTTATTATTGTTTTGAATATATTGAGTCGCAAAGTGTAAGTTTTTTCATTAATGTAAAGAAAATAAACAGTATATTCTTCTGAAAACTGATAAAAACTGTTTCGAACCACTACTAATGTGCTAATATTTGCATTATCAAAATGAACGATTGTTTTTATTGGAAGATACCATTAAAAAAACTGTTGATAGTTTTCACTAGCATATATTTTCACATATTACGTAAGATAAGACTTAGCTACTCACAAATTTTTAAATAATTGGTGCTATTCAAGTAACACATATACATTTATACTTTTTAATTCTTCAGTTTTAGGTGATATTTGCGATGAATATTCTCGAGAAAAAAAATATATAAAGTGTGAAAACAAACCCAAATGTTGCAATGTATGCATCGTATTCGGTGACAAACACAATAATATGACTTGATGTTGTTGAGCTATTTCGATAGCCTTGATGGATATATGTGCAGGTAAATTGCCCATGATCAGAAGTATTGGACGTGGTATATTAGCTGTTTCAAGAAGAAATAAATTTTTAAGCCATTGAACAAAAAGTTCTTCGCTCAGTCACTCTTCATTATCCGATACACATTGACCACTTTCAGATGCATGGATAGTCATTGGTGGTAAACAAATTCCAGTAGCATTGCCATTAGCGGCAACTGTTGTAAATGCTTTATTATTTCCTCCATTATCTTCATATGCACCTTGTGTATGAGTCGATACACATACCCATTCAACTTGACAAAAATAAAATGAACATGATTGAACTATGTCAGGTGAAACAGACTTTTATAAGCAAGTGTGAAATTTATACATATGATTTGTTCTTATCAATCATCAAATCTAACTTCTAGTTTTACTAATAGTACTTTGTTGAATTCTTTATATGCAAACTACTTCAGGTTGTTTCAATTATTTTTAATTCTTTCTGATACGAGACGTACATCTCGAATTCACTGACATTATAAAATAAATTGATTGTATCTTCGTTCAATACACTTCTCATTCGTCATACAAAAGCAATTTTCTCAAGAATTTTATATTAGCGTAAAATCAAACAATATTTCTTGAGATAAGTTGAAACTTTTATAAAAATTGTCGAAAGTTGGTAATACGTATCAATTATAATGAAATTTCTACAAAAAACATGACTATATGCATAACTAAAAGCGTATTTGAAAAAGACATAATTCAGCTACTTCATACAGTCAATGAATTGAAAAATGCGTCCCGTTTTCAAAAAACCATTATAAAGCAGTTAGATAGCGTGAAAATTATACCAGTGCTATAAATTCTTCCTATTTTACTACCATTTCACAAGTTTAGAACTTCGTTTATACTACCTAAATATCTTTTTACTGAAATTCACGTGTTTTCAAATCCTTGAGAGGAGCCAGAGTGAAATTTATGATGAAAAAAATAGTTTGCGAAAAATCCTTGAAACATACATAGACTGGACTAGTTTTTAGTGCCAATGCCAAATATATTATTAGTTTTGACATAAATTCTAATTATTCTCGTCAAAATAAAAGATTATTCAATGAATTTTCTTGAAAAATGTGAAAAATCATGTGTAGTGAGCGGCACTATTTTGAACTTTTCGAGACTTTGCCAGTACTTTAGAACAAATATTTTTTATCAAAAGATTCGCCTTTCGGTGCTCTACAAGAATATGCAAAACTTACGAGGAATGATCCCCAACTGGCAAATCGCTTTTGTGTCAGAAGTATGTGCATAATATAGACCCTAATGAGCTATGAATAGCCTGAAAAAGATTTGTACCGCTAGCTTACCATTGCCGAGATACTGCATTTTTTCGGTATTTTTAGACAAACGGCTGTGATCCCCCTCAGGCACTCATGTAAAACTAAGTTTCCAATTTCAGACTGAAACTTTGCCCGCAGATAGACCTCAGCAAGAGTAGTCTTTTGTGAAAATATGAGACCCTTTGATAATTCCAATCCCGAGATACACCTATGGTAAAAACATGCTCCCATATCATCTATGCACACTGGCACATTTTGAGGTTTTTGTTATAGTCTAGAGGCAATCAAAAGGACTGTTATTTTCATAAAAGACTATTCTTGGTGAGGCCTATCTGTGGGCAAAGTTTCAGTCTGAAATTCGAAACTTAGTTTTACATGAGTGCCTGAGAGGGACCACAGCCTTTTGTCTAAAAATACCGAAAAAATACAGTATCTCGGCAATGGTAAGCTAGCAGCACAAATATTTTTCAGGGTATTCATAGCTCATTAGGGTCTACATTATACACATACTTCCGACACGAAAGCGATTTGCCAGTTGGGGATCATTCCTCGTCAGACTCCTATCACTATGTTCAACTCTACTGTTTACTATAAAAACTTGACATGGACATCAACAATCAATCAATTTGGTTATCAAGTTATGTGTGCAATGGCAGTTGACAGCTATATACATATTGATCCTTGAGAGAGATTATCAATGACTTTTTAAAATTTTTGTTTAGTCAAAATTCGTAATCAGCTCAATACTGCTTTACATTTTATGTCTCAGAAAATAGCAGAACGACATGTCCTGGAGTTACTTACAATACTACGGCAATAACAACGACAACAACATCACAAAAAACAAATATTGGTATGCCAACCTTTACTTGCTCTATTCTTTAATAATAATATGTTTTTTCTTCTATACTCAGGTAGCACTATCAATTGGGCATTGATCGGAAGCCTTATCGGTTTATTTTTGCTTCTTGCTCTTATTATTGGTTGTTGTCTAGTGTGTTACTATAAGAAGTTTGTGAACATTTATTTCATCCATTCAATATTTTTTTGATTTTTATCCTAGGTGCTCTACTCGTGGATATCATCGAAAATCCTATAAGCTTTCTAAAACTATAGATATACATGACAATGAATTGTGCATTACTTCTCTGAAATGGTCAAAGGCTTCACCTAATATACCATCTTCCATTTCAGAAACTATTTCTATTCGTATAAAGTACAGTAGTTGAAAATACAATGAAATCGATTGCACCTGAACCAGTGTCAGCAAATATAAGAACTAATAATTTGAACACAGCAAGACCAATGACAAAGCATTCTGCACCAAAAACTGATCCTAATTCCCGACGAATAATAACAGTTAGCACATCCATTGAAAAAAACAAAGTCAATGAAACAACATCGGTTGTATCAAATCTGAGTACGCAACCGTCATCGTTGATACGCAACCAAGAAAAGTTGGAAGTTGATCAACCTATAATCAAACAGTATGAGAAAAAATCAAAACCTAAGCATCGATCTAGCAGCTTCAATGAATTAATATTACAACAACAGAATAAAAAAGATGCTCCCAAAAAATATCTGCTAGACGTAGCAGTACTGGTAACATCGATTCTGAACATATTAGGGATGTACTTTCACATTCGATGACATTTGCTCATCAATTATTCAAAACACTATTTATTTAGATAATATTCATCCCAATACTCAATTAGCCCGTTCAATACATTCGATGAATGAAGATCGTATACATGTGAAAAGAGTCTTCTTACATCTTATACGGACGACAAATGAAGTGCGACCATTTCATATTGACATCATTGATTTAACAACAATTGATCTAAACTTAAACACAGCTGTTGTTACTACTGACATTAACGAGAAATAATCACCTCATGCTGTTCGTATTGAACGCATCCATTACGAGAAATAAAACAAAAGTCGCTTCGAATCGTCTCAACACTGTCATTGAAGAGCAGAAGAAAGATCGTAGTAACAGTAATAGTGAGACATTGACTGGAGCGAATGTTACTCTCAGTTATATACCTAAGACGAAACGACACAATCATTAAATATGACTGACTTTATCTTCTTTTTCTTTCTTTTTTACAAAATTTTGAATATATCATATAGAATCGTACGTCATAATTTAACATATTTTCGATTGGTTCATCTTTTTGACCCAATAAATATTTCCTGGCCATGATTGAAAAATATGACTTGTTCGCAGAATATTGCACATATTTGACGTTGCAATATATCCACGTTCGAAGAAAAAGCTCAGAATTTTGACCATGCGATCACGATAGCGAAAAACCGGATCCCATTCCATTAATACGATCGGTATATTTACATAATCAAAAGTTTCTTTACCAGTTTCACATAGAAAAACTTCTGACCATTGAATATCCACTTTCATTATAGCATTTCGTACGTTTCTTGCTTTCAAAATCGGTAGAATATCATCAAATCGGATCGTTTTGACAGCATACATATTATTGTTTGAGCTAATTATATTACTATTAGAAATGATCGCTTGCGAACCAATATTCGTTGGTTCAGGTTTCATCTCTAAATATTTACCTGATTCAGAGAAAATCGCATTTCCAACAAGTACAACTTTATCTTGAACTTTTTCCATTTGTACGGCTTTACGAATTCGAATTAAATTAGGTTTAAAACATTCGATTGCCAATACAAATCGACCAAAAGAAGCGACAAACATCGTGTACTGTCCAAGATTGGCTCCAACATCAATGAAATCCATCTGGGGATGTCGTAAAAAAATATCAAATAATTCAATTAAATACTGTTCTTCCCATATTCTATCTTTCGCAATAATATTGCTCACAATATCTATGTTATCATGGAGACAAATTGTTGTTCGAACAAGATGAAGTAAAGATTTTGTTTTGATACAGATAATGTTCTCTGGAGATTTTTCTTCAAAATCGATGATATCGACTTGTTTGGACAGGTTTTTGATGGAAGAGAAGCCTATTAGTGCTGGTAAGGACATCATTACTGTTTCTTTGCGAGAATTCCATGTTGTTGATAGTGTTATAACATTGATAAAATAGTAAACGAGTATGAGAATAATTATTACAAGTAAAAAAAGTGTAGAAAGACAATTTCGTCGATAAAATATTCTATATAGATAAGATCCCATTGAGAGATGAATGATAATAATTGGTGCATATAATTAATTAAGGAAAACTAATCTAGACCAACGAGACTTTGTACGAACAAGCCTACGCTTCGCATAAGATTTGTTTAATAACTTGATGTTGTGATATGATAAAACTTTCTAATATTTTATACGAAATTACCAAGTCAAATACGTACCGACAACTTACATTTAGACACATTAAAATTTTCTTTCTTGCGAAAAAAACAAATGAATCAGATTGAATGATTTTAAGTTTGTTTGTTTTGAAGAAAAAAAATTCAAACATCTTAAACATACGGCGTTTAATATTAAAACATTCATTTCTTTTCTTTCATGTTCGGATTAATAGGCAACAGAAAGAAAAAATCCTTGATTTTATATTCATTTGCTCATTCTGTGTTGTGTTTCTTGCTAAAGACAATAGCAGGGTCTTTATGACGGTGAGGTCAGTTGAGTTTTTGAACGAGGTGAGATGATCATTTGGACTTAAATCTACAGATTTAACATTTAATTATAGCAATATGACATAGTAGATTAAAAAATCCGCAGGCAAAACCGTCTAACGATGAATTTCGATCGTATGGTTCAAAGCTTCTCTCTCTTGTTTGACTGATGTTGATTCAATTTCGCTTTTCGTGCATATTTTACTAATTCTATAAGAATAGTATATAGACAACGTGTTGATTGAGTCAATAAGTTATTTAAACATAATAGGAACATTCAATTAATACTCTTTTATTGTATTTCTTTGATTTTAATAAACTATTTATTGATGATCACAAAATTCATTAATTTTTCATTGTATAAGTGAATACATTTGGTGATGAGAGATTGAATCAGTGTCGATTTGCATGTACTATTGCAAACGAACAGTGACTGAATCGAGATCACTTATCTACTATTTGGAAAAATGATATACCGACAGACGTTGCTAGATTTTCGACTGTAATCGATACAAATAATCTGTAATATTAATGTATGTACAATCTAAAACAAATTTCTGAAGTGAGTAGTTTTTATTCTAAGAATAATGGAATTCATGAAAAATTTGTTCTTCAGATTATTAACTTTAGGTAAACAATTGTTTTAAGAAAACCAATCAGATGATCGTTCGACACATACTGTATTTATGATTAATCTTTATCATTACATTGTTAGTAGCAACTAAAAGAATTTTTTTTCTTGTGTTGGTGGTGAGACAGAATAGAAGAAAAAATATATTATCACATTCATTATGACGCTTTTAAAAGAAGTAAATTGAGTCGTCTACTATGCCTCTTATCTTATTGTCATATTTTTTTTAATGTAGAGGCGTTTCAAATTTAACATACATCATCGTAAATTCGACATCTTTTTTGCACAGAATAACTACAGATACGTTTTTTAATACTATTTTTCGCTTTGCATTTCATATTATCTTGTAACTAAATATTAAATTTTCAACAAATTTTATCTTATTTCCTCTCAGAAAATTCTCTTATCATTAAGGAGTAACTTCGAAAGAATATGAGAATCTAATTTGCGTTAGTGTACTTCAACTATAGTATGGAAGAATAGTAAGAATGTAAGTTTTGAAAAAAAATGACCAGACATGTGTCGGATACATTTGTATGAAATGTCCACATCAGATAGATTCGACATATGTGACTGGTAAGTATTTGTTCTGAAAAAGTTTGAACATGATCTATTTGTAGCATATCGACATTGAAATGTGTTTAGTGCATCATTTGTATTCTATTGTATGCTGAAGAATTCCTTTTTATACTATGAATCACTCAGTATATGATCTTCTTTATTATGTGTCTCTTGCGTTCTATATGATTTGTCTAACATGCCATCACGTCATATAGATTTCAGTTTCTTCGGAATTTGTTGTCCGATATTTGCTTCTCTATTTCTTTTGTTTTCGCAACACATAACAATAACAACTTTATTTCTCTCATTAGATCATTTAATTTTTGTCTTCAAGAATCGTACAATAGGTAATCTCATATCTATACTACGAGATGCTGTTGGTGGCATGCAAAAGGATATCAGTATTGCTTTAAATACCATAATTAATATAATTAATGATTTTCAACACGATTCATTTGGTATTATAGTCAATGCCGCAAGTGAACTTTTAGAAAATCTTCGTACACTTACTCATCGAGTTGATCAAACAATTTTTGCAATCACAATTATCATTGCGCTCAGTTTACTTCTTCGTCTATCGTATTTCTCGTCATTTCTCAGTACTCTAGCTTTCATTATTTTTGCTGATTTCTGCTTATGTTTGATCTATGCTTTTCTACAACGATATTGTTCTCAACTAATATCAACAGTTGTCCAACAATCAGGTAAAGTGTCATTGATTTCTTTTCTCTCTTATTTTATTTCAGCATCTGTTCCATATCAAAATTTACAGCTTGAACACACGATTGAAAAATCAAAGCATCGTTCAGAAATAGAGTTAACTAAACGACAATTGAACGATGAAGACATGACGATAGTTGCTAACGAAATTATTAATGGGCAAAAATATACTAAAGTTCGATTAGGTTGGAACAATATAACATCAGTCGGCGCTTCGATCTTAGCTAATGCATTGCTTGCCAATGAAACATTAGAAGAATTATCCATCTGGCAAAATCATGTAGGTGCAGCACATCTTGCAGAAATGTTTAAAACAAATAAAAGATTAACTCATTTATCTCTTTCCAACAATGAAATAACTGGTCAAGGAGTTCAATTATTAGTTAATGCACTTGTTGATCCAGATACACTTCGCAATCATAATCGTAGTCTACAAAAACTATCTCTCTCCAATAATAAATTAATAACTGATGCGAGCGTTGCTGTACTCAATCAGATGATTCAATACCATGAATCATTGAAAGCTCTCTTGGTAAATGATTGCAACCTATCTCCAGTCAGCAAACAAAAACTTAAAAAGATGACTCTGTCCAAAAAGAATTTGAAAGTACATGTGTAATACTCTTTGTTAGCTAATAAACAAATTATTCTATTCACACACAGCACATATATTATTGGAAAATCAGTTTTATGTTTTTCTCTATCGAATGTTTTTTTGTTGACACTTATTTGTACACATTAATCGCTTATATATTTTGTTTTGTTTGCCGTGTTGTCTAGAGAACACCACGATCGATGAGAATAGATAGAATCCGTATTTTGTCTTGATCGATCAATCCCCAGCAGACTGGAATCGATATATTGGATTTAAACAGGTATATTGCGAAATAATTAATTCAGATCGACGAACATCGATTAATGGTGAAATAATCGATCAAAATTGATTAGAACAATATTAACACAATATCATTCTGATCAATTTTAATAGATTTTTCGTGTTTTCTAGACCAAATGCGATGATTTCATCGGTATGTTAAATGTTATATCGAAATCATGGGTACTAAAACATTGAAAAAATAGTGTGTATGACAAAGACGTTAGAAAGTTTGCTCTATGCGAGAATAATGCTTACCATGAATTTTTTTTTTTAATCTCTGAAAGACTCCTTCTCTTGCATGTAATAACATATGGCAATAATACGCAGTACTTATTAATCATTGCCTTGTACTTTCTTCTTTTCTATTATTTATTTCCACTTACGGATACCCATATATGGTTGTGTCTGTGTGGCGGACAGAAAGAGAAAGAAAAATCGTTCGACTTCATGAGTAATAACAATTATCTGCTGTCTTATTTTTGTTCTTTTTTTATTCCATCATGATGGGGAAAAGGGTAAATGACGCTATTATAAGGTGAAAAAAAACAAGAGAAAGAAAAAGAAAAAAATCATTTGATATTATTATACCGTTGTTAGTGATAGCTGTAAGTAAGCAGAAAATTTTTGACTATACTTTCATTCGAACAATTTTATCGGGAAGGACATCATAACGTTGTGTTTTTCGATTTTCACCAAGTAGTATTGGTTCAATAACCTTCGCCAATCATCAAGACTTGTTATATTAATTTATATTTGTTATCTGTATTCACTTAAAAACTATTAACAATAATCAGAAAATGTCGTCGGAATTAGAGCCTGATAACGATTATGCCTCCATATTGGATTCAGAATCTGATACAGCGAGCATATTAGAATCAGAGTCTGATGCAACGAGCATATCAGAATCAGAGTTTGATACAGACACTATATCAGAATCAGAATTTGATACAGACAGCGCATCTGAATCTGAATCTGAACCTGGTCGTCGATTAGCTGTATGCTTCGGGAATAATGCATATCAGAGTAACGCTGAGTTGAACAGTTGTTGTAAAGATGCAAAAGATATGGAAAAAATCTTGAAGGAATTCGGTACGTATATTCATTTATAGTGTAGAAAACTCATAAACAATTTGCTGATTATAGGTTTTCAAGCCACTGCGGTGCTTGATGCTAAGAAAGAACTAATGCTGCAAGTATTGAAAGAATTTTTCAAGAAAATAAGGAAAAATGATTCTGTTCTGATATATTATTCTGGACATGGCATTGAAAAGGGGGTAAGACAAAAACTGTTTTATTTCTAGTCACAGCACAGCATTGTTTTGTTTTACTCGCAGGGTGAAAACTATTTCGTTCCAATTGAATCAGATTCTGGTACGAAAGATAATGTTATATCGCTAAGTCATGTAATGGAATGGCTCAAATATCGTAGAAACAAGTTAAATATTATAATATTAGATGCCTGTAGATCAGGAGAGAAGAATAATGACCCTGAAAAGAAGACATACAATGGAATGAATTTATCAATATCTCCAAAAGCAACAGCATGTAGCACTGAGCAAAACAAAGATTGTCAACAATATGCAGTGATATACGGATGTGCCTCTCAAGGATATTCATACGACGGTCCTGATTCCACATGCAATTCAGATTTTACTGGAGCCTTATTACAATGTTTACGTGAAAAAAAAGATAAAGCTAGTTTATCATTACATGAAATTATGTTTAGCGTAACATCAGAGATGGCAAAAATGTCAAAACAACGACCATGGTTGCATTTGTCTTTGTTTGACAGCTTTTCTTTTTACAATGGTTTGTATAAAAAAGTGTTCTTCATATTTCTTCTGAGAGTTTCAACGGATGTGAATAGACCGTTTAAAAACATTGCAAAAAAAATCTATGTGAAGTTTTAATATTGCTTTTCTTATAGGATGCCAGCCATTCGTTGCAATACCAACGTTGAATTTTAATCAATTGAAACCAGAAAAATTCAGATTTCGTATTAAATATGAATCTAGTGCAATGGCTGCAAACGATCTATATGTGCTACTCTGTTCTAAAGATAATCTACGTCTTGTTGATAAAAAAGGAAAAAAAATATCAAAGGTAAAGCGAGATTTTGATGTTCAAGATATCTGCTGGTCATCTTTTCAAAACCAGTTTCTGATTTTGGACAAGGATAAACGAGTTTACCTGTTTAATACTCAAACTTGTGAATACAAACTATTTTGGGAATCTAAAATATCGATACTCAGTCTCACTTGTTACTCACAAAGATTAGTGTTTGCAACAACACGTACAATTGAAAAGTACAATATGATAGAATTTAAATTAATCAAAAAGTTTCGTATACATAAATCGATTGAGAAGATTAGATACAGTAGTGATGGAAACTTTCTCGGTGTTATTGTATGTGAAGATTTGCCGAAAACGGATCGTTGGTTTGAACTGCGCCATTCATCAAATCTGACAGTGTTACGCAAGATTGATTTGGGTAACGATTCAGTTGGACTTATGTCCCTTCCTGATAAACAATTTCTAATCTATCGGATTGAGAAAAATAACTTCCGCGTGATCAATCCGATTGATAATTCAGAAAAAGAAATTTCGTACGAACAACGAACATATTCAATGGCACTTATGGGTGATACAAAACATCTTATTATCCAAACAACTGAATGCGTTGATATCCAAGGAACTAAATCTCGAAAACTTCGTTTCTATGATTTAACAGCCAATGAACGAAGAGAATAAAGAAAATAAGTAAATGTATTTTTTAAGTTCTTTTTTCTGAATTGTTAGTATCTTGGTTTCTTTCATTATTGAACTGAAGTCAATCATTATGTATTTTAATTATTACACAAAATCAATAAATTATTCTGTTGTTTTAAGATATTTGTTAGCTGATAAATGAAATATTTCATTCGCATGTATCACATACATTTTTGGTGGGATATCAATTTTTTGTCTTGAGCGAACAAGTCCTAATAGACTGGATGAATTTACGAGTAAGATTCAAACAGGTGAACTGTCAAATGATTAATTTAGATCAATGAACATCGATTGAAGGTAAAAGAATCGATCAAAATTCATTAGAATAATATGAACACAATCTCATTCGAATCAATTTTGACAGAGTTTTTCAGATTCTCTAGATCGAATGCGATAATTTCATCGGTATGTTAAATGTTACATCGAAATCATGGATATTAGAAAATTGAAAAAGTAGTGTGTGATAAATGTTTTAAAAGCATTGCTTTTGTATTATGCAAAAATAGTCCTCAGCATGAATATTTTCCTCGAATCTCTGAAAGACTTTTTCTTGCATGCGCTGACAGGTGGAAATAACTAATAACCTATACTTATTAATCATAGCCTGTTACTTTTTCTTTTCTACTATTTATTCCCACTATGATACGGATACCCATATTAGGTTGGGTCTTTGTGTTGAACGGGAAGGAAAAAAAAACGTCATTCGATTTGATGAGTAATAACAATTATTTGTTATCTTATTTTTATTCCTTTTATTCTTCCAACGTAAGGAAGAAAACAACAAATGACGCCATCCTATAGTGAAAAATCAAAAGAAAGAAAAAGGAAAAAAACCAAGCCATGTTGTCGTTGTACCAACGTGAGTGACGCAGCTATAAATAAGTAACGAATTTTGGCATAGCCTACAATCGAAATAAAATTACTATACTTGTTATATTTATCTATATTTGTTGTTTGCATTTACTTTGTGGTATATCTTATCAAAGACTAATAACAACAATCAGATAGTGTCATCTGAATCTGGACGCCGATTAGCAATACTTATCGGGAATAATGAGTACCGTCATCAGAGACCTTAAAAAAGTTGTGGTAAAGATGTAACAGATGGAGCAGTTACTCTAAGGATGTTTGGTAAGAATATTGATTTATAGTTGTAAAAAATCATATATGATTTCATGATTATAGGGTTTGATTGCACTGTAGTAGTTGATGCAAACAAACATCTCACAATAGGAATATTGAAAGAATTTTCCAAGAAAATAAAGAAAGATGATTGTGCTCTATTATATTATGCTGGACATGGAATGGAAGAGAACGTAATCTAAGAAATGTTTCATTTTTAGTTTTTAGACAGTATATATCTCGTATCAATTGATTCAGCTTCTGACTCGACAGAGAATCACATATCTCTAAATTATGTGATGAAAGAACTACTTCCCAGACAGACAAAACCTTTAAAAAAACGCGTAAAAACGCGTTAGAAATGCGTAAATACGCAGTTTTTACGCTACCATAACGTTAAAACGCCGTTTTTACGGTATGTTAACCCGTTTCTACTCGTATAATTTACGACGACTTAAAAAAAAACCCGTGATTTTGCGTTTTCCACACGGATTTTACAGGAATTACCCAGTTCAACTATAAACACATTTTCTTACATTAGAAATCACCTCGTTTTTCTTTGTTAATCAAAGAGATTCTACTTGTATTAACTAGTTTAATCATGAACAGGTTTTCTTGCGTTAGAAATCACTTCGTTTTTCAATGACATTTAATAAGATTGCACTCGCATTAACTAGTTCAACCAAGAACAGGTTTTCTTACATTCGGAATCACTGCGTTTTTCTTTGTTAATCAAAGAGATTCTACTTGTATTAACTAGTTTAACCATGAACAGGTTTTCTTACATTAGAAAGCACCTCGTTTTTCTTTGTGGACCAATGATATTCTACTCGTATTAACTAGTTTAATC